>MU226793.1:2129049-2141656 GCA_018584345.1 Thuja plicata
CAGATCACATGGGTTACTCCACCCATCTCTCCAGTCACATGGGTAACTTCACCCACCTCTTCAGTTCAAAAAGGTAACTCATAATTAGCTCCTCAGTTAACCAAACTCTATCTCCTCTTAACCAAATAAAGAGGTGGAGTTTACTGTGGATCTCTCCTGTTCCTTTTGATCACAACCGTTCATCTCCCCATCTCTGGGATTGATCTCAACCACTCATTTCATCATCATTTCCTATATAAAAAATCCTTCATAACCATTTGAAGGATCCACGATTTCAAGTTTACAAGCGCCATTACTCTGTCAGCATTCAGGCCATCCTGCGATCACACACACTTTGCAATTATCAACATCTCGACGCTTCTCAAGTCATAGACGTTGCCCAGCCAATACTGAGCATCAAGAACAGCATTTCGGAAGGAGTAGAGAGAGACAATAGAAGCTTCAAGCTTCGAAGGGTTTGCATTCGCTTGTCTTCCTTTTCGTTGTTTGTACATTTTATTGCTTACGTTTCCATCATTCGTTTAGTAGTTATTGCGTAATAGATTTGCATTCAATTGTGAACCTTGGCTACTAACCCCAGCCCTTGGAAAGCTATGGGAAACCAGAGAGAGAGGCGTACAAGAAGGTATAGCTCCCTTATATGAATAATATTCAATGAATTTTGATCTTTCCTAATCTAACAGAGGTATGCTCTTAACCTGAGAGCAGGAGAGGTAGGCCAAGCTAAGTCTAGACAGAAAATAGCTCACGCGAAGTAAATACAATTCTAAATCTAGCCGATTCTAAGATCTTATCAATCAGATTAACTCCCAAAAATGGTGATGCATGAACAATTATTAAAAATGTAGATGCAAGACTGAAGATTAACAATTTAATGATATTGAGTCAATCTACATCGTAAGAACATTCCCAAAACTTAGGATAGCAACTGATTTTCCCCTTAATCTACTGTATCAGATCATAATACATAATTCTAGTTTGAATACAGATTACAAATCTAATTTAAAGGAAATGTTTGAATTCAATAGAAAGATAAATGAAATGCAATGGAATAGTTAAAGAAATGGCATTCAGACATACACAATTGACTCAGCAATAATGCTATTCTTCACACCAAAATTTAGTCGACCTTTGTATTGATTTTGGGAATAATACATATAGAGTTCTAGATTGGACTGTTACAAAAAGGAGTAATCAAAATGGTTCAACTTCCGCAACTAGAAATGATAACCAAAGGCTTATCCATTACAAAACTAACAAAAATAGAACAAGGGGGAATATATCTATGATTCAGTTTCCTTCCCCTTATCTAATTTGGCCCTATAGGCGATTACAGTAGTGATGACTTGGATGAGCTCTTCATGCCTATTGAAGTGGACATTGGTGTAACGGATGAGCCACCTGGAATGTTCTTTGGCTAGAGTCTTGATTGCTTCTATCTGATCTTTCAGTTCCTCCATAGGCCTAAAGATGCATCCACTCAATTGCTGGAGCTCTGGCACCTTGTCTAGACAAGTTGAAGACTGCTCCACTAAATTATGCAGATAATCTGTGAATGACTTCTGCATGTTGACTACTCCAACTATTTCTTTTCCTTGACCGCTGGTTTGCGAGTCTGCATGAAGTCCTAAGAGAAGTTTAAAATCTTTACTTTGTTCTTCTTGGACCTTAACCTCTGTTTGTTGTAGTCCAGTCTCGGCCTAAATGATCATCTCGATTTTGAACTCTAGACTTTGGAGCCATTCGATTAAAGGCTCATCACCCTTCTATAGAATCTTAGACTTTAGGGCTTCCTTAGTCTTCATCTTTACTACCACATGCAACATGACTATGCATTCCTGGCATCTTACTCTTTCCGCAGTGAGAGTCTGTAAATTCTTACCAGTGTTACTCCTCTCTATTTCTAGCATTAGAAGAGCATTACCTAACTATTCAATCATTGCTAGGGCTTCTGAATCGAGCCTCTTGATCCACCTTTTACCAATCTTCCCATAATGTCAATCCTCTTGCAACTTAGCTAGAATGGATTGGTTCTCAGTAGCACTGGGATCGAAGGAAGTTTGGGTACTGGGAGCACTCGCAATAGGAGTGAGGAGCTGTCTGATGAAGTCAGTTAGCTGGGTCACTTCCGCCTTAAGATAAATTTTGGAAGTCTTGAGATCTTCAAGCTCTTCCTCTATCACTACATTAGTGGACTTCCACCAGTCGACCTTGGTATCATGTCAAGCCAATCCCATATCGAATGACTGCAACTAAAAGTCCGAGGCCACCAGATCTTTGAGTCTACCCTCTTTTTTGGGTTTGGCTACTTCCATGGTGAAATGCCCTATCTCAGGATCATGACCTAGAGTATACATTGTCTTCACACTCTTCTTCTTTCTTGTGGTAGCCTTGGGCTGGAAGGCCCATGATAGAGTGTCTTTGCTAGGAATTTCTTTTCCCACTCTGTTCCTTTTGTGCTCTAGAGTGTTTTCTATCCATGATTCTATGCTGGTAACTTTGTTGGCAGAAACCAACTCTTTGATGAACAACTTCCTTATGAATAGAGGAGTAGCTTTAGGGCGAGAAGTGAATGGATTCATCAAAGTGGGTGAGGAGGAGATTAATTTTACAACTTGAGAAACCTCCTATTGCTCCCCACCCCTCTTATCCAATTCTATAGCAGAGGTACTAGGGCTATCCTCTCCTACTTCAACTATGACAGGGGATGCCTGCCTTGGAGTTTCTTGGTTTGAGGTCCCAGTTGAAGTATCCACAACAATAACACTAGCTGGCTATTTAGACTCTGTAGCTTTAGAAAGCTTGGTTGTAGACATAATTTGGTCTATCAGGACTGCTTCTTCAGTGGCTCTGATGTCTAGAAGAGGACCCTCTCCACAGGTCTTCTCAGGAGGTTCATCACCTCCTCCCGACGGTTGAATTGATCCTTTCACAACTATTGGGATTGTTACTAATGAAGTGGTTGCAACGCCAAAAGTCACCTTTGCCAGAGTTCACTGAGCGGAAGGCTTCCTTTCTGACCTCTTCCTTTGGCCTGCAGTCCACTCATCCCATTGAACTATTCTTTTGTAAATCCCCCCCCCCATCAGGGCTTGCAAGTCACTTACTACTTGGTCTAGCATATGCTCGAAGCTAATAGGGGTGGACTTTATCTTCTCCAAGTATGTGTCATCGTATAGACGATTGCCATAATCTTCTAGCCCTTCTACTGCAATGTTAACATTGAACTTTTTGACCTGTTCAATGGTTAACCGGGCATACAACCTCTCCCTACTATCCAAGTCATATTTACAATTTGCCTAGTAGTCTTCAATATCAGGTACGTGATGAATTTCCTGACTCATTTATAACACATCTCTGGCATAATTAACTGGGTCATATTGCAGCCTTAGAACATCATAGGTCTCTAGAGAGAACTTCTTCAAGAATGTCTTAAGTACATTTTTTGCCTCTGACTGGGATGCACAACTGTAAGCTCTGATGGTTATTGGGAATTCGTAGCCTTTCTTCTTTGCCTCAACACAGATCAGATTCACTTGAAGTGCTTACCTCATCACCTCGATGAACATGATCATGTCAGTAGGGTATCTAGGCAGCTTCAAAGGAAAGTCGTCAAAACCTAGAAGATGAAGGTATGAGAAATCTCTGAACTGAATAAAATAACTTCCAAACTGGCTTATAAAATCCATGGCTTCAAGAGAAAATCTCCTTTCTGAAAAACCTTGTAGCTCCCTACATAGTCTCATTGTAAAGGTGTCATTAACTATGAGATAATCATCATAACTATTTTGTAGTTGCAAAGGGAAAAACTCATATCTTTTTACATCATCTGGGAATTCCTCTAACCTAGGAAGCCCAGGCCAGATTTGAATTGTAGCCAGAATATACAAAAGGACCAAAGACATATAGAATTCATTCTGGAACTTGGCCCTATTGAGGGCGTCTGAAAGATTCTCACTCACTATAAGGGCCCAGTTAATGAAGTGATGCTGAGAGCAGATTATCTGAACTAGGAAGAAATGTTGTTCAACAAAATTAAGAGCTTCACTCTCACCTCTAATCTAGTGAAGCAATACTAGGATATCCATGATCTCTAGCTTCAGGTTTGTGCTGAATAATGTTTTGGTCAACTTGCCCTTAGCGCTCTTTGGTTCTTTAAACCATGACTTCATGATCTCTCTCTTCCATACCGGTCTCTTCACTGAATATTTAGAGACCACCCGACTATAAGTCATTTCAGAGTATTCCACTTGCTCTGGAATACAAAGGGAATTCTAGATAGACTCTCTATCAATATAGAGGAGCACCGTGTTGTCAAGTAGAAGAATTTTCTTGGTGTCTGGGTTGTATCGGGCTATACATTCTCAGACCAATTCAGGAGCTTGAACGGCTATAGGAAAACTAGTGGCTTCAACTAACCTGCTCTCCTTAAGATTTTCTATGATAGGATGCATCTTCTCCACTCTTAATCTATTCTGGAAGTTTTACATATCGAAGAACTTTAGTGAAGTATCTAAGATTTTGTGGCAATCAGAAATAATGTCGTTCATTTCGTCAAATCCCACAAATCTAGAAGCCATGTGAGTGTGATTCAACCTAGGGATTTGAATTTCTCTTCAAGATATAGAGACAATGAGAAACTGGTCTTAGCGGCTTTGAATTCAAATAATTTGGTGAACAATGGTGATTCTAGTTCAAAATCTCCAACTAACTTTATACTTTTTGAATTCTTACTGTTTAACGACCGACTTCCCGCGCCACACAAATGAAAAGACCTCTACATTAATGAAGAAGTCTATTGCAAAGTAAAATGGCTTTATTTGAATTAATTACTTTTCTTTACATGCTATTAGAAAACATATTTTCACTTTAGTAACCATAACGGTAACTTTATTGAAGCGGCAGAAAATTACTTTCCCACTTCTCCTTTTGGTGGAGAAATACTTTTGTAGTGCTCTCTGTCTGAAAATCTGCCAAAGGAGACTTCTGGCCTATAGGGGTGCCAAAATGATATATGTCAATTCCATTTTCCTTTTAATATGTTGGATCTCTTATGAGATGGATTTTTCTTCAAAATTCTTTCACCTCAATGGTTTGGCAGAGAACACACTTCGCGAGTCGAAACCCGCTTGTAGGAGTAGCGGAGAAGCCATTTTCCACTTTTCTACCTATAAGCTAACTCCATGAATTTTCCATTCCTTGACCATTTATTTTGTTTCCCATAGGATCAATCTAAATTCTTGAATATTTCTTGTCCCCGACTTTCTCATTTTCCATCTCTATTTTCTCCTGATACTCTTGAGTCTGTCATTTGCGAAAAATGCACTTCGTAGGTGATTTTCTGCCAAAGAGAAGCTAAAATTTGATTTCCCGCCAATGCTTCCACATGAAGATATGAGACCAAATATTTCATCTATATGTGAGTTTGAGGTTAGAATCTTTCAAACAATGGCCCTTACCGGATTGGGAACTTAACCTACCTGATAAAAACATGATTTCAGACCCAAAATTCACTCGGCTTAGAAGGCGAAGTCAAATTAGGGAAATCCAATAAAGGCCTTCTATCCTTAGGGGATTTCTAGACTTAGACCCTGGACTCACATGAAACTTCCAAGACTACTACTACACATTAAACATCCATTTTTGTCTTGAGGTATAAAGACCAAAAGTGGGGCAACAACTGGCTCTATCTCGGGACTTGGACATTCACATGTCCAAGCAAGGAACTCAAATCTCTGGTTTTGCAAAGTTCAACAAAAGGCGGCTCACAACAAAACTAAAGCAAGACACAAAAGGGAAAGAAGAAAGGAAACCTAACTAGGAAAACAAAAATACGAACTAAACATAACTATTGTACAATATAGGGGTTACCTGCTTTCAATTTAGATTTGATAGAGATTCAAATCCTGACCATTATACGTCAGGGGTAGTACTTTACCATTTGGATAAGTCAATTTTAAATAATTTTTATCAAACGCCTAATGGATTTTGAAAGGTCCTTTCCACAGTGTTTCAAATTTCCCATGGATGCCTTTGGGTGCCCTGCACTTGTCCCAAAATAGCACCATGTCTCCCTCCATAAATTTTTGGGGTCTACTCTTTTTATCAAACAGGTTCTTCACACGCATCTGGTGTCGTGTGATAAGATCAACCATTTTCTCCCTTTCTTCTTCCAATTTTCTCAAGTATAGGATCCTCTTCTCCAAACCATCTTCATATATGTCATCTTCTACTACTGTCCTTAGTTTGCAAGTTGCTAATTCCAATGGCAATGGGAGACTAGCTTCTACCCCATAGACGAGTTCAAAAGGAGATACACCAATGGCTCTTTTGGGGGTCACTCTATCCGCCCAGAGGGCTTCATAGATTTTTTTATGCCAACTTCTCTGGTTTTTTACCACGATCTTTTTCATGATATTCACCAAATTTTTGTTGCTAGACTCCGCTTGGCCATTCCCTTGAGGAAAATAATTAGAAGAATGGCTGATCATGATGCCGTACTCAAAACAAAATTTAGTAATTTCTTGAGAAGAAAAGTATGTGGCATTATCCATAACCAACTTAATAGGCACACCAAATCTTACCAGAATATTTTCTTTGATAAAATCACATACTACCTCTGAAGTAGTCCTTTTGGTTTCCTTGGCTTTCACCCATTTCGTGAAGTAGTCAATTGCAGTAATTATGTAAGTTTGACCTACACTGAACGTAGGGCTTATAGGACCAATAAAATCAAGTCCCCACTGCTGGAATGACCCTTCAATTATCACTGGACTGAGGGGTAACACTGCTAATTGTGGCTTCGCAATAAACATCTTGCATTTTTCGCATCTTGCCACCCACTGGTATGCATCTTTAAACATTCCTTGCTAGTAATAACACTGTCTCAAAATCTTGAATGCAGTGACTAATGAGGAGAAGTGTCCTCCGTAGGCTTCATCATGAAAAACCTTTAACAACTTCTCTTGCTATTGTTTTTTGACACATCGGAGGAATGTTCCATCTATAGATCTCTTATATAGTCTATCCTCCTAGATTACATATTTAGAAGCCTTCAGTTTTAGGTCTCTCCTTTTCTTTGAATTTAATCCTTCAGGAAATTCACCATAGGTCAAGAAATACACAATGTTTTCAAACCATGGGTCTTGCATACTTACTGCCAAAACCAACTGTGTAGCTTTTGCGTCTATGTCCACTTGATTTTTTTCCATTGCCTTACACAAGGCGTTCCCTCTTACCAACTTGGTGGGCTTGATCTCTATGTTGTATTCTTGGGTTTCAGCTACCCATGCTCCTTGGTTGTTACACCCCACATCCTATTGAGTCAAAATACTCTTTACTGCAACATCAGGCACATACACAAGAGAGTGGGAGTGTAGGATATAAAACCTAAAATTCTTAAGAGCCTTTACCACTGCAAAAGTGTGCTTTTCAGTCTGAGAATATCTGAACTCATGATTTTTTAGAGGTGTGCTCATAAAAGCAATGGGTGCTTGAATTCCCTCTTTGTTTTCTTACATTAGGATGGCTGACAGAGTATGTTCAGAAGAATAACAGTAGATTACAAAATCTTTCTTGTAATTTGGGCGACATAACACTGGGGTGTTAGCTACGGTGTTCTTGATTCTTTTGAAAGCTTTCTTACCAAGGTCACTCCATTTGAAATTCACATTTCCCTTCATCATATCAACAATGTGTTTAGTAATTTCAGAGAAATCAGGGACAAATCTCTTGAGGAAGTTGACTTGACCAAAAAATGACTTCACTCCAGTTTTGTTCACCGGTAAACTCAGTTGCTGAATAGATCTCACTCTTTCTAGATCAATCATTATACCTTCTTGGGAGACAATGTGACCCAATAGTTTTCGTTCAGTTATGAAAAAAACTAATTTCTTGGGATTCAATGAAATCCCGTCCTCCCGGCACCTTTGCAATACTTTCCTTAGATCATTTATTTGATCTAGTCTCTTTTTAGAGAACATAGTAAGATCATCCAAATACATACCAATGATTTTGTTCTTCATATCACTAAAAGAAAGATCCATACCTCTCTGAAAAGTAGCTCCAGCATTGATCAACCCGGATGACATCCTGTGATATGCGAAGGTCCCCCACGGAGTAGTGAAAGCTATTTTATGCTGATTTGCTTTCTCAACTTCTATCTGATTATACCCTGAGAAGTCATCTAACATAGACATCATTTCATCTCTAGCCACAATCTGTAAGAGGTGATCAATGTGGGGAAGGGTGTAGTTGTCTTTCAAAGAAGATTGATTTAGATTTCTGAAGTCTACATAGATCCTTATTTCTCTGTTCTTCTTCCTCACAGGCACTATGTTCGCAACCCAAGTAGAGTGATGGATGGGGTATATGATCTTTTCTTTGAGCATTTTATCAACTTCCCTGAATATGGCATCTGCAACTTTGAGGTTGTAGTTCCTTTTCTTCTGCCTGAACGAAGTAGCCTTAGGTTTTAAAGGAATCTAGTGTTTGAATTTCCCGTTCATACAGCTTTTCAAATCTTCATATCTCTAGTTGAAAACATCTGAGTATTCTAGAAAAATATTCCTGGCCTCATTCCTTTCTTCTTTAGTACAACACTTCCCGATATTGATTATCTTGGGGTCTTTTTCAGTTCCAATATACATTCCTTCATATTCACCAGTGGTAGGCCCTCTTTCGATTCTTTTCTTCTTCACAAAAGTGTCATGTCTATTGAAGAGCTTTTCAAGAGTGACCAAATGGGGTGGGATGATATTACCTTGCAATTGAATAAAATCTGACTTATTTTTCTTTATCTCATCTTGGTAGTTTCCTTTATGGTTGTCACGAACATCTTTATGGAAATCACCACCGCTCTCTAGAAAGAGAAGGAGATTCTTATGATCTTTGAAAACTTGCCAATCTTCCACATTATTAGGCACAGATGGTCGATATATAACCTCCACTTGGTATTTTTTATCTTTGAATTCTGGGTGGGGAAGTAGTAATGAAGCTGAGACAGCCAAAGAGTCCACTTTGGAATTCAACTCTCTTGGCACAGATTCAATAACAAAAGCATCCAATGCTTCTATTTCATCCCATACTCTGTTTCTGTAGTTCTTCAACCTATGGTTATTTACAAAATATTGATTCTTGACTTGACGTACAATTAGCTCAGCATCACCACGAGCTCTCAGAATTTTCACACCTCTTTCTTTGGCAGCGATAATCCCTAACAGAAGGTCTTCATACTTGGAAGTATTGTTGGTGTTTCCAAACTCTAATTTGTAAGCCAAAGGCTGACATACTCCATCTGGTGATATCAAAACCATGCCTGTAGCAGATCCTGAGAATGTACAATTGCCGTCAAATTCAAGAGTCCATATCTATGGTGGTATTTCTTCTGCAGAAAATTGCTTTTCCTCTTTGGAAGTTTTTGTTTCTTTCTTAGGATCATCGGCGAACAACATATAATTGCCAAACTCCAATTCTTGATACAAGATTTGAGCTTTAGGGTCATCAGATTTCAACACTGTAAACTTAGCCTTCTCTTTGGGAACCAGTTTAATCTTTTTATTACCTACTGGGATTAAGGCTTGGGACCAATCCAGCTTTATCTCCCCTCCAAGGTCTCTACAAAAACTCCTGCTTAACAATAACCCTTAGCTAGCAGGTATATTAGCAATAAGGATTGTTAGCAACATCTTCTTCTTGGGATGTGCTGCTAAGGCCACTTGAGCATCCTTAATTTGGCCAACCAGGGGTACTTGCTTGGAATCCATGGAGTAACACCTACCATGGGATTTAGTGAGAGTAAGTCCTAAGGCTTTGGCCATAGTTGATGGAATTACATTTTCCGAGGCTCCAGAGTCTATTATATAATTGCTCAACCTGCAACTGTTAATATATAAAGACACATAGAATCGGTCAGGCTTTTGGCCTAGGAAGGTGGCTAAAATGGATGACTCCCATTGTTCAAATGGGTCTGCAAATAAAGACTCATTCTCTATAGTAGTCATGACATTTTGATTTAACTCTCAGCTCCCTCCTTTACAATAATCTACTAGCTTTTGCAGATCAATAGGATTAGACTTAAGATAGTCTATGGGAGAAATCTGAATTCTGGAATCTTTATAGAATTGAATAATGTCAAAAGAGTTTTGTTCCTTACCTAGATGCGGAATCCTCAGACCTTTATTGGGCTCCTTTGAATTGGAAGTAGATGCCTCATTATTTTTAGGTGGTGGCGAGCTAGGGCATTTATCCTTCTGACTCCGGGTCAAGACCATATAAAAGGTCCCATCTATGGTGGCATAACATGTTTCTTCTTACTCTGAATCTGATTCATACTCTAAATATAAGTTTTTAGTGTCACCGTGTGAGTGTGAATCTGGTTCAGCTCCAAACACTCCAGCATTCCACTCGTTGGTCTGGTGCATTTTCCAAGCATGAGCTACATCAGGGCAGCTTTCCCCATCATGATTAGTGGTTAAGTGGAAGGCACACATCTTTCCTCTTTTAGGAGGAGCCTCTATAGCTAGTCTCTATGGTGGAGTAGTTAATTGTAACATTTTTCCTTCTGCATTCCTCCCGTCGTTATGCCTTCCAGGCTGCTCTTGAAAGTTTTGCGGGTAGGGATTATTGAATCTGGGAAGTTGCCTCTTGAAGGCAGTGAATTCATTAGACAATTTTTGAATCATCTCATCAGATGAAATAGTATTTTTACTACTGGCTCTAGACTGTATCTCTCTTTTCCACTTCCTGGATGAGATCATGTGGTCCTCAAATTCTACAACAGTTCTCTATGTGGCATCCAAATTTACAAGGTTCATTCTCCTTAAATCATAATTTATGTATGGTGGCATAGCACTTATGAAGAAATTTTCAAATTTCCTTCCATAGGCCTATCAGCCACTGGGATACGATTTACCAGCTTGTTAAATTTAGCTATAAAATCCCTCATGTTGATTAATGGCTCTTTCTTGATAGAAGTCAATTGAGTCAACAGGGCATGCTCATCTTCAGCAGTCTTAAACCTTCTTTCGAAGGTGACCCTCATAGTAGCCCAATTGGTAATAGAAGAATTAGGTAAATGATGAAACCAATCAGCGACGCCTTTGACGAGAGTCTCAACGAATAGTCTGACGACCACATCTTCTTCTCGAACCGCTAGGATGTTGACTGAAGCAAAGAATGCGGCAATATGCTCATCTGCAGATAATTTCCCATCTCCAAAAAATTTGGGAAAGTTCTTTCTAGAGCCTATAGGGAGAGGGTTATATGCTGCTAGTTGCAGGGGCCCGACTGCAGCAGCCCAAGGGAGTGCCATAGCTACTTGGGGTAAGTGGGGTGTTAGATTAACAATGGGAGGGGCAACTACTCCATGCAATGTCAACACTTGGCAAGTGGTGGATAGCTGGGTGGTTTTTTTAGGAGGTGAAGAAGGTCTTCTTTGGCTCCTTTCAGTTCTATTTCCCCAACGGGGTACTTCTAAAAGAGAAAAATTAATATCCGCAACCCTCTCAAAGACTGGGTCTATGCTACCTTCTTTCCTGGTACTTTTAATAAATATTTTAGGCTCCATATTTTCACCTAGTGCTGTGGCATAACTTCATGCTCTGCCCTTCTAAGATTTCTTCTCTGTATGGCTCTCTCAAGTGCTTCTATTCTAGCTTCTTCCAGTTCTAGCACTTGACTGGCGCTTCTATAGTGTTCGGTGCTTCTTTTGTATCTCTAGACAAAAGTATTTAATGAGGAAATGAGATCCTCTTGATCATCTTGGAATCCAAGATTAGGTTGGAGCATAGGGATTATATTTTCATGGGGAAGCACCATCTTTCCTCATTGTATGCTTCTGGTATAATGATTGTTCATCTCCCCAGCAGAGTCGCCAAAAATCTGTTGGTAAATGGATTGTTCTTTTGAATGTAACACTAAAATACCCAAAAATGTTTAAGAATAATTGAATACAATAGTTGGGAAATAGTTACTTGAAAACCTATTTTCCCTCTGAATTAAAAGGTATAGCTCCCTTATATGAATAATATTCAATGAATTTTGATCTTTCCTAATCTAACAGAGGTATGCTCTTAACCCGAGAGCAGGAGAGGTAGGCCAAGCTAAGTCTAGACAAAAAAATCTCAGGCGAAGTAAATATAATTCTAAATCTAGCCGATTCTAAGATCTTATCAATCAGATTAACTCCCAAAACTAGTGATGCATGAACAATTATTAAAAATGTAGATGTAAGACTGAAGATTAACAATGTAATGATATTGAGTCGATCTATATCATAAGAACATTCCCAAAACTTAGGATAGCAACTAATTTTCCCCTTAATCTTGTAATACCTACCCCTTTGTCTATCTGCCTGTGTCAGTTTCCAATCTCTTTTAGACCATAGTATGTATGTGTTAACTCTTTCAGGTGATTTTAAGGATATTCATGCGTTGCTTTTCAGTATGTTATTGATCCATTATTATCATGTTGTATCTTTTTTGTATATGTGATTTAGGGTTATCTAATGATGCTTATGTATATGTTAGGATTTCATTTTGGTTATGGTTTCTGACAATACTGACCTTAGATTTATATGCACATGGATCATTGTATGTTTTCATTACTG
>MU226793.1:2150191-2203997 GCA_018584345.1 Thuja plicata
ACGTGTGTCGGTTGTATTTGGTGTTGTTTAGTATTCTTTGTTGTGGTTTAGATTGCTTCTAGGATCTTCCTTTGCATTGAAGTATGAGGTCATGTGTACCTTGGTTTGTGTTCTTGTTGTATACCCCATGTGATGGGCCTGTTACTATCTCCTCAGCACGGTGGGAGTGGACCTTTGGTTCCACTTGGTCGGGTGGTAGTGATTCTTATTACCATTGAGATCCCGACAAATTCTTCTTCATGCTTGGATGTTCTTTGATGCAGTTCTATCTTCTGATTCTTTTGGAGAGTGGTTCAGTTTCATGAGTTGTATATTTTGTACCATATGTGTTTAATTGTTATCATCCTTGGAGGATGCATTGTATTGTTCATTATGTAATATTACATACCCTGCGATTTGTGCAGTGGATGTTGATTAGGTATCATACCTTATGGTATCAGTTGTATATGTAATCTTTACTATGAGATGTATGTTATTGGTTTCAGATTATGTAACCTTTATGTCAGTACTTTGTTATTGTAATCGTAGATTAGTTTGTTTAAGTAATTCTACGTCAAGGAACCCTCGAGGAATGTTAATCATGTATGAGTTGTATTTCATGTACATCATGTACTTCATTGTGTTTCTTCTGCATTGTTATTAATATTGTTGTAAACATTTAAAAAAAAATTATTCCATGAACTTAGTGTCATGTTTGGGTTAAGCTCTCCAGGGTTCCCTGGCAGGGCATTACAAATCTGATGTATCAGATCATAACATAGAATTCTGGTTCGAATACAGATTACAAATATAATTCAAAGGAAATATTTGAATTCAATAGAAAGATAAATGAAATGCAATGCAACAGTTAAATAAATGGCATTCAGAAATACAAAATTGACTCAACAACAATGCTATTCTTAACACCAAAATTTAGTAAACCTTTGTATTAATTTTGGGAATAATACATATAGACTTCTAGATTGGACCGTTAGAAAAAGGAGTAATCAAAATGATTCAACTTCTGCAATGAGAAATGATAACCAAAGGTTGATCCATTACAAAACTAACAAAAATAGAACAAGGGTGAATATATCTATGATTTAGTTTCCTTCACCTTATCTAATTTGGCCCTATAGGTGATTACAACAGTGATGGCTTTGATGGGCTCTTCATGCCTTTTGACATGGACATTGGTGTAATGGACGAGCCACCTGGAATGTTCTTTGGCTAGATTCTTGATTGCTATCCGATCTTTCAGTTCCTCCATAGCCCTAAAGATGCATCCACTCAATTGTTGGAGCTTTGGCACCTTGTCTGGATGAGTTGAAGATTACTCTGCTAAATTGTGCAGATAATCTATGAATGAATTTTGCATGTTGACTACTCCAACTATTGCTTTGCCTTGACCGCTGGTTTGCGATTCTGCAAGAAGTCCTAAGAGAAGTTTAAAATATTTACTTTGTTCTACTTGGACCTTAACCTCTGTTTGTTGTAGTCTGGTCTCGGCCTGAATGATCATCTCAATTTTGAACTCCAGACTTTGGAGCCATTCAATTAAAGGCTCATCACCCTTCTATAGAATCTTAGCCTTTAGGGCTTCCTTTGTCTTTATCTTTACTACCACATGCAACATGAATATGCATTCCTAGCATCTTACTCTTTCCATAGTGAGAGTCTGTAAATTCTTACCAATGTTGCTCCTCTTTATTTGTAGCCTTAGAAGAGCGTTACCTAACTGTTCAATGATTTCTAGGCCTTCTGACTCGAGCCTCTTGATCCACCTTTTACCAATCTGCCCATAATGTCAATCCTCTTACAACTTAGCCAAAATGGATTGGTTCTCAATAGCACTGGGATCAAAGGAAGTTTGGGTACTGGTAGCACTTGCAATAGGAGTGAGGAGCTATCTGATGAAGTCAGTTAGCTGGGCCACTTCCACCTTAAGCTAAATTTTGGAAGTCTTGAGATCTTCAAGCTCTTCCTCTATCACTACATTAGTGGACTTCCACCAGTCCACCTTGGTATCATGTCGAGCCTATTTGTTGTATTCCTGGCTCTGGTCTGTTTGCCAAAATTTTGTAATCCTCATGCTCTTTCCTTTCCTAAAGTTAGAAGTCTCTTAGTTCCTTGTAATATCCCTATTGAAATTTTTAGGGTCTTTAGGTCAAAATCCATGTGAAAATGCAAAACCTCGTAACCCTAGGTCCTGCTCTAGGCCAAAATGAGAAAAACCCTAAAGTGTTCATCATGTTTCTATTTTGGCATTACCTTTTTGAAACAACTTAAGTCATGTGTTTTTTTATCATATTCGCCTAGTCGCATGATCTTAACAGCATATTCCTTTTTTTTTCAAGACTTGGCGATTAATTATTGTTGGGATGTCTCTCAAAGAAATAGAATATTCCTTTTGTTTTGTGAGACTTGGCAGAGCCCTTTAGTCGTGAAGTATCTAAATAAAGAAACATGTCAGCAATTAGCAAAAGGGCCCATAGATGAGTTGTGGTGTCGCGTGAATGATCCAATAGTTAGTGAATTTTTACGAGACTTGGTGATTTCTTCAGTCACGTAGTCTCTGAATTGGCTTGCAGTTATTTAATAAGTATAAAATGCTTGTCACGTAGTCTCTAAAAGATGTGATGGTTAAGTGAAAGATGTTGAGACTTTGCGACTAACTGCATATAGTTTGGAATATAAGGTAGTCGAGTGGTCACTAGATTAGGATGCTGAGTCAGTTTTTATTCAACAATTCAGAAACAAGCGATGGAAGGAGACACGTGTCCAAAGGTGAAAGGATTAAGAGGTTTGTCACGTGATCTCCCAAAGGAAAAAGGTCTTTTGGCGATTAGGAGACTAAGTATAAAGTCCTTTGTTGTCGCGTAGTCTCCAAATAATATAAAGGTATTAAGAAATGTTTAGTGACTTAGCAGAGCTATCAAATGCAAAGATGAATAGATCAAATGGTGGTCATGAAGTCTCTGATTAAAAGAGCCTTAAGAAAAAGGTACTCATGAATTGGAGATAAGGGTTGGTCGCGTAGTCTCTGAATGAGAATTAAGGACCAAATGCTGGTCACGTTGTCTCTAAAAGATTTGTTGACTAACATTTATACTCAGCGATTAGGCGACCATGGTTATTTGCAGGGTCTCATAAAGAAAAGTAGCATTCAGTGACCTGGAGATAAATGTAAAAGATAAAGGTAACCGTCAGTCGTGGAGTCTCTGAGTAAATTGTGAGTTAAGTATTTCATCAAGCGACTTTGATTCCTTCAGTCGCGTGATCACCATAAATAAACTATGGTTAGCCAGGCAAAGAAAGTAACACAGTCGCTTGGTCTCCAGAAGAATTAAGGGTTATGAAGTTGGGTCAATGAAAAGGAGATAATACACAGTCACGTGGTCGCTGAATGTGAAATTTTAGAAAAGGCGATAGTTGATGACATGACATCAATGAATGATTTGGAAACCGATGAAAATCTAGGATATTGATTACTATGTAAAAAGGGTAGCTGAGATGTCTGACGGAGAGCCAATCACATAGAGGCATGTCATTTCCTTCAAATTTTATAAGGATTTTTCTGAAGATACACATATATGAATTTGATTTCCTGTCACACTCATGAACTACGGCTAGGTTTTCAATCAATTTCACAGCGTGCTGAATTGAAGAAAAAATTGATGATTTTTCAAATGATGAGCCATGTACTTGAAACAGTTACCATAAAGGAGTTGATTGAAGGATCATTTTTAACTTATCTTGCATTCAGAGTTACAGAGTGAAGAAGTGCTAGGTTTTCTGAATTAAGAGAAGAAATTGGTTAAGTTGCAAAGTACTCAATTGATTGTCAAGTGTTGAATTACTAGGAGTAGTGCACAGAGAAGAGAAGTGAGTCTTGAGAGAAGATTTGCTTCAATACTGGTAAAGAAAAGAGGATTGAAACAAAGCAAAGATGAGTAGAGCAGTCAGTGTGGCTTTTACCAGTGGGAGGAGTGAGGATATAGATGATGATACTAAAGGGAAGAGGAATTATTCTAATGAATTCCTCAAATTGCTGCCAGGGTCTACACAGAACAAAAGGGCAAATGCAAATGTTCTGACTGATGATTACTGCAATATCAGAGATGCTGACACTCTAGGATGAATAGTTTTTTCTCTTTTCAACTACTTCTATAACAATTCTGATCAGGCCATTCCAGTGTCAAACCCTTGGACCTATAGTTTGGCTAGGTTAATTATCCATGACATCTATATAGATGTAGACTTGTTCTTAGGTCTTGCAAGTCACTATGATGTCTCTTCCAAGACAATTAAGAAAAATTATGGCACTGCCCTGCTTATCCTGAACAAAAACTCATTTATGCAAGCCTTTGGCTTGTATAGTACCATGTCCACAAAAAATAATATTACTAGGCAAGAAGAGAGATATAGGTTAAAGCCTAGAATTTCTAGGGGACAATTGCAGAAACACATGCATAAGGAGGTTAGAAACCATCTCACTCCTATACCTGGGAAAACACCCTATTTCTTCAAGGACTTAATGCTAAGATTTTAATGATGGTACTGGACTTACAAGAGGTGCATTCTAGCACCAGTTATGACTACATACAACACATTATTGATCAGATGCATGAAGGTTTTGTAGAAACATAGAAGAAGATAAAGGATCCCAAGGAAAAAGAACCTAGGTTCTTTCATTATTCCATCCTAATGCATCTGCTCTTACATTTTAACTTCGGGATCATGGATGTGGAAAATTTGGATCCTCAAAGGATTTTCAAGGACAAGTCTAATCCCATTTAGTTTTGGGTTAGGATTTGGAACTATACATCCAAAGATTGTGACTACTGTGCATTAGAGAATTGGATGGTATATCCAATAATGCAGAGTATGGGCATCAACAAGACAAGGCTCCCAATCAAGGTGCTCCAACTACTAAGGCCTTGTGATTATGTAGACAAATGGGAGGGAGATCATAACTAGGGATAATTATTTCTTGAAGAGAACTTTACCATGATCAGGGTATATGGGTGTGTACATCCACCTCATATCTTTCCCTACCATGTGCCATCAAGAGTTTCTGCAACAGAATTCATCTAGCAGCTTTTATTGACAGATAATGAGCATTTTGTGCCACACAGGAAGGGGACGTTAACCCCTAGGCAATTCAAGATTTTCAATTTAATTATTGGCAAAGGTGCCATTGACACAGTCAGCCAATGGTTGGGGAGCTACAGAATGGGGGAAACCTCATATAGACATATTGATCCCGAGGGTTTCATGGCAGGAGTCAGAAAGCTTCTAACCCCCACAATCCCTAATACAAATGTTCATTGTACATGTATAGAAGAGGATGCGACAAGAAATCTTCTTGATGAAGATGAAATCAGGACAAGAAGGGAGAGGATCTAGGAATTACTAAATCTAGAAACACAAATAAAGAGAAATGGGTTGGCTTTTGGAGGCTTCTATCCTGATTTTCCCTATTTTGATAGAATCAAATCCATGATTGATAATTTCTATGTACTTTGTGAGAAACTTGATAATGTTCTAGATACGAAAGGAGCTCAGGATCCTGATCATTCAGAGTCAAAATATGAAAGTGGTAGTGATGGTGACTATTCCCATCCACCTCAATATGATCAACCTCAAAAAGATGTTGCAGAGGTACCACAGTTATAGGGAGAAGAGGGCCATATCATTGACCTAACAAAGGTCTCCCAGCTAGATGATGTAGAAGAGCCTTCAACCAAAAGGAAAAAATTGACATAGGTCAGGCTTCAACTATTAGGCAGGAAAAGAAAAAGGATAAAGTAAGTGCCTTGGTTCCTGGAAATAGGTTATATGACCATAACCTAAGAAAATTGATCAGACAAGGAAAGAAGCAACAACTAGATGTAGAGGAAAATATTGAGTTGCCTCTCAAGTCTTGCATTGATGAAAGATTACTACATCAGCAACAATTTTTAAGTGATGATAGTTTCATCAAAACTGATGAATTTAAAGATTTTTTGAGGTGGCATAAGAAGGAGGAAATAAGAGCTCAATTGAAAGTTGATGGAGAAGAAACAATAAAAAATGAGGCTCTATTAGCCCTACAATCATATGACCCTGACAGTAAGGATATCTCACTTGATGAGGCCAGGAAAATGGTGTTAAATAGTGGCATATTGCTTGCTAAGGGCTGGGACTTAGCCTCAGCTTTTATCATTGATCAGATAAGGAAGAAACCAGACTTGAAAATGGAAAGTGAGGTGCAAATGGGAGACATGATAAAGGGTTTTGGATATAGCCCAAATTATTAGGCCTTTGCCATGTGGAGCCTTTGTACAAAAGACTAGAAACCTCAGTTGGTGAACATCCAAGAGAATATGGTGGGTAATTAGATGGTTTGGTTGGTGCAGAACATAGGGGATCTAGAAATATCATAGATTATGACACACTGGGCACACTTAAATGAGGACAAGACCAAGAAACTATCCGATAAGTGTAGCATTTTGATAGAAGAGACCAGTGCTTTGGAAAAAGACCAGGAGATGTGCCACATCAAGATACACCAACAAAATTAGGTGATTACTGAACTAATGAATCAATTAGAAGAAAAGCCTGACGTGGTGTATGTACCTTCACAACAACCTTTGAAAATTGGGGAGAAAGAAAAATTAGAGGAGGTGGTTGAAAAGGATGACATGGGAGAAAAGAAGAATGAGATAGCCTTGAATACATTTACGTGCATTTTGCAACATAGAATTGATATATTGAAGGATAAGACAGATGTCATCCTCAATCCATATAATAAGTTTCCCACCTTACACACAGAGATAACAGGGTATCTTGCTATATTAAACCCTTATTTTGTTAATTGGTCTCCTAGGGTGCAACTATTTGAGAAAATTGCCTTTTTGCAGCCCCTAAAGTCAGAATTGCCTGAAGTGGTGACAGAGGTAGGAGATGAGGTTAAAAAGGTAAATGTGGCCTTGTCATTTTTCAAAGGCAAGTTAAATGAAGTAGAGGCTAAATTGAGCCTATTTTCTTCAAATTTCAATAGATTTGTTCCTCCCCTTAAAGGAGAAGATGATCAGGTAAAGGTCTTGGAGGTTTGGAAAAATGAGTTTGACAGTAAGATGCCTAAAAACGAGGCATTCATTTTAGGATCTGATTTGGATATTGAAGGCTTTAATAAGATTTTGGATGAGGCCTTCAGAGCTGAAACTGACATCAATAAATTTCTAGTTGATGTTAAGAGCATTACTGATGTCAGGTGGGACAGGCAAAAGGCATAGGTACAAAGCACTTAGGACTTCAAGTGGCCAACTAAAGATGAGGTGACAGCATGGGACCTGATGACTAGGCCCAAGAAGAAGAATCCTAAAATTAAGGAAGAAATTCTTGATGAAGAGTAGAGGGGAATACTTGGTGCCTGATCATTGATCACAGGGAGGTTATCTATTTATGGAGATAAGTGTAAGTTAGCCTATAATGGTGGTCACTTAGTCTTGCTAAAAATACTAGAAGCTATCCTGAACATTGTCAGACAAAGGCACCAGATACTAGAAAGGATAAAGAATATCATATTTTTATCCTCTTTTTTTGTCCTCCCACCGCTTCTTCATTCTTTTCTTTTGTCTTTTTTGTAATTTTAGGGTTAGGTTCCTTAAACCATCCAAAGCTTGTTGCATCCTAAAATAAAGTATTCCAAGATGGTTAAGGACCTATATATATAGGATCGAAATTGTAATTTAAGGGAGATGAAATATATAGAAAATCAACTTTTCTAGACTTATGTCTGTGTCTTTCAAGCTTTCAAGCTTTTTATGTACTAAAGAAGGATCATATCAATAAAAATATAGTGCAATTTTACTCTATCTTCATTTTTGTCTCTTTAACTTTTTGTGTATGCTCTTTTATGTTTGAATTTGTAAGGCATTTTCAAGCATTTTAGCTATAAGGTAGCTATCTAATTACTTGCAAGTTTCTTTCAAGGAAAGAACTAAGTTTTGTAAGTAGTTTCAGGGAGCATAACAATAGTTAAGGATTTGATACAATATCATAGAGATGATAAGATAATTTGTAAGGCATCTTATTTGAATTGTATGTAAGTTGTAAGGCATCTTATAGTATTTTGTTTTTATGTATTTCTGTGAACTTTAAGTTATTGACTCTATAGCCCAAAGGATAGGCACTGGTCTAGAAATTGATTTGATAATCTGTTATTATCCAAACATTTAAATACTATCCAGACCAATAATTTTAGAGTATTTTGTAGAATCAATTGTATTCCTGAGGGTTATAGTTGAATTTTTTTGATTTCTTTAAGAGAAAATCAAATAGGTTATTCCTCCTAGATTCATAAGAGTTATAAAAGGAAAGAAGAATGTATTTCTTGGTTATGTTGCTGTTTTCTATCATGAAGATATTGATTTGGATTGCCAAGATTTTCCTTAGAATAATCATAGTCATCTGTATTTTTATATACATGTCCATATAAAATAGAGCATTCAGCACATAAGGTTCAATCCACTCTAAAGATACTGTTAAGACAGTAATCAGTCATAGGTAAAATGTGCCTGAGTCAGTGGATCTAAAAAAAAAGGAGGTGGTAATAGATATCCCCAGTGTTATCAAGAACCTCATCAATTAGTGTTTTTTCCCTTGCTTGAGTCATAGTGTCAAAAGGCATTAGGGGTCATAGAGTTGTTTAAGATTTGAAATATCTTTCAGAGGCCTAGCAAGAAAAAACCCTAACAAATTGGCGACTCCGCTGGGGAATTTATTAAGAGCATATTTAGAAATTTATCCCAAAATCTGGTTGCAGAAAAATATTCATAGAATACCAAAGAAAGATCTTGTTTTGTTTTCGATGGTTGTTGTCAGATTATCCTTTGATAAGTATTCATTTATCCCACGTTATTGGGTGGCGACTCTAAAAGAAAATCTCTGAGATTAGTGCAAATTGAGTGAATATATTTCAATAATGAATACTAGGTCAAGGATGAGAACAAATCCTGAGAAAGTATTATATGATGTACTTCCATCATCCTCAAGGATGGAGATGTCTTGGAGAAAAAAGAAAAATCCAATTAATGTGGATGAGACCCCTCCAAGAGGTAAAGAGGGTAATATTAGGAGAGAAATGAATGTAAATCAACTTTCTCATGATGGAAATACTTTAGAGTATGAAGAAGCGGCTGAAAGGGTATTGGAAACACCCATAGTCACCTCTACTTCAAGTGAGAGAGAAGAGACTAGTACTTCTAGTTCAGATTCAGAAGATGATCGCTCTGATATGCTGGCAAATGAAGAAAAGTTTATCTTGAAACAACTAGCCTTGGTTCAACAAATGAAGAAAGAGAGAGAAATGAGAAAGAAAGGGAGTGATCCTAAGAATGTTGATAAGAACAAAAGAAATTCTTCAAAACATCAAAGTATAAAAGATACAGAGAGATCATAGAGGGACCAAGAAATATCAGCCACTCATAAGGCTCCTATTTCATAAAAGGATAAAGGAAAGAAAAAGATGAGTGAAAGTAGGAATCAAGAACCTAAGTTTCAAAAGCCTTTAACTGAGAAAATGTCCAAGTTGGACATTGATTTGGAAAAATTGAGAGTTGAAAAAGAAACTATGGAAAAGATGTTGGAAAAGGCACAAATGGAGGCTGCCACTGTTGAAATGAAGAAAAAGATAGATTTTTTACAGTCTTCAAAATATGCTTATGCTGGCCCGTTGAATGTTTCTGCTTCTAAAACAAGGTCCACCACTGCTAAAGAGGATGATAGCTTTCAAAGGAAACCATTGCACACTAAAAAGTACAAATAATTTAATTTTTTTGGTATACCTGGATATCCTAATGCTTTTCCTAAAGATGTGGGTGATAGAGGAGAAAAACTCCCTAAGTTTGCAGGTAATAATGTTATATATTGTGAAACACATCTAAGAAAATTCATTAATTTTGTTGATGATCTAAATTATTTGTTCAGTCCTTAGTTGAAGATGCAAGAGAATGGTTTAGAAGCCTATCAAATGGATCTGTTGTTTCTATGGATGAGTTGATTGAATTGTTTAAAGATCAATATGGAGACAAAACAAATAAAGGATTTTTATTGAATGATTTAAATAATATTAAAAATAACTATAATGAGGAAGTCACGGATTTTAATACAAGATTTCAGAGAGCTATGCACAAGCTATTTCAGAAGATAAGGCTGGATGAAGAGGTATGTCTAGCAACTTATTTGAATGCCTTTGATTCTAAAATGGGATATGCTCTTAGAGATAAAAACCATAGAACACTTACTGATGCTTATAAAATAGTAGTCAATATTGAAATGAATAGAAGAGTATCTGGTAAATTGAATAGGAGGGATGACTCAAGGTTTAGTAGGAGCAATTTGAAAGAACCAGAGTATAAAGAATATAAAGCTCCTCAGAACAATAAACCTTCTTATAATGCTACCTACAATCCTAAAAATAGGATGCAAAACCATCCTTCTGGGACTCAGTTCAAGGATGGGAAGCCTGTTACTTTACTTAGAAAAGATAAGACAGACAATAGAACTCCAGACCCTCTTCACAAAAAAATAGTTCATTTCTGCAATGATGATACTTGGTGTGAAGCATGTGAGGCCCCTCATAACCCTGATTTTTGTATTATTTCTTTAGACTTGAGATTAGGTGAAGAAAAGGGGAATGATGATGGTGAATAGTGTGATCATAGTATGACCAACACTTATTCATGCCATGATATGGACTCAAACAATGAAGAGGAAAATCATGATTATTATATTGTACAAAGAAGGATAGAGAAGAATCATCAATAGATCTTCTCTGATAGTGAAACTAAGGAAATAGATGATGATATAAGATGTTATGCCCAAGACAACCAAGACCTTCCACTCATTAGGAAAGATTCAGAGGAAGAGAAGGCTAGAATCACTGTACAGTTAGTGAATAAAGCTAGAAGAAATTACCACTTGAGGAACA
Source organism: Thuja plicata (assembly GCA_018584345.1). Taxonomy (NCBI): domain Eukaryota; kingdom Viridiplantae; phylum Streptophyta; class Pinopsida; order Cupressales; family Cupressaceae; genus Thuja; species Thuja plicata. Next base: position 2,161,149 of record MU226793.1, read on the forward strand.
GGGTGGTAGGTGGGGCTGGTAGCCAACCCTCAAGTGTCTTTATAAAGGAAAACAAAACAAACACTAAATATGTGCAGAAAAAAGATGGACCTAGTGAAAATGTAAATAAACATAAGGTCAAGATCATTACAAAAGCCATAGAGCCAAATGTTGTACAAGAGGAAGATGTGAAAAGACAAGAAAAAAATGTTCCTGTTCAAAAGATAGAAAATAAAAGGTTGAAAGAGTTAGCTCTAAAAGAAAAGAATGAAGAAAATGATGTCACTATTGACAAATCAAAATCATCAGATATGCGATACACTCCAGTAGATATGGGTCAATGTTTGTCCCAGATGACAATTAAGGTTCCATTTCTGGAAGTGATGAGAATTAAAGAACATAAGGAAAAAGTAATGTCATTATTAAATAGTGTACCCACAATAAAGGTCCAGAGTCCAGTGGATGTTTCCAAGAGGTCAGTTACCAAGGGAAGTGAAGTAGAGGTATTGCCATCTGAAATTCCTCAAATACTCTTGAATGCAACTTCTTCCCCAAAAGTTGTTGACCCATTTTTTCTTTCATTGATAATTAATGATAAGATGCTAAAAAATTGCATGATTGATTCAAGAGCCTCTAATATGGTTATGCCAGTTGAAATCATGAGGGATATGGGGTTACAAGTTGATACTCCTTATGGGAGATGCAGAGCTATGGATTCTAGAGAGGTCCCTGTGATTGGTACTATTGAGGCTATGCCTTATAGACTAGTAGTATGCCCTGATGTAGTAATGACTATGAATTTTCTTGTGGTTGACATACCACCTCATTATGGCATGTTTCTATCAAGAAAATAGAGTGCTCAAATGGGAGGTAGTATACAAAATGATTTATCATATGCTAATTTCAACATTGCTGGAGAAAATGTTAAGGTCTTAAGGGAGAGTAGAACTCCCCACATGATAGAAAAATTTGAAGACACTAATGTTAACTATTGCATTGACATAGACATGGAAAATTTTAGAATGCAAAAAAATGAACTTTATTTTCAAGATCAAGAGGTTGACCCTTTGAACAAATAATTAATCATGCAGGAAGATGGATTATGGAAAATGTACTTTGATGGTGCTTTCTCTAAAGAAGGATCAGGGGTAGGAGTATTGTTGATATCTCCATCAGGTACAACTTTTAAGTACTCATTTTTGTTAGCCTTCTAATGTACAAACAATACTGCAGAGTATGAGGCTTTATTCTTAGGAGTGGAAATTGCTATCAAACATGGTATAAAATGTTTAAAGGTTTATGGTGATTCAGAGTTAGTGGTAGCACAAGTCAGATCTAAATATGTTGTAAAAAATGACAGATTGAAAATGTATAAGTATGCTATTTGGGATCAACTTGAAATGTTTGATGCCTTTGATATAAGTTGGTTAGAAAGGTCAAAAAATATTATGGCTAATTTTTTAGCAAATGTTGCTTTAAAAAATGATGATTTGACCTTACATGGGGTGTCAATACTAGAAGTCAAAACAAGACCAGTTGTTTTAGACAACATATACAACTGGCAGGTGTTCCAGGATGATCAAGATATTTTGAGGTTCATGCAATGTTTAGACCATTATGAGAACCAAAGTATAGATTGTAGTTCCTTACTAGAACATGATGATGGAAAAGACTACATCTATGGAAATGAAGTTGTCCAATTAAGTTCTAATCAGATTCCTAGGGGTCTGGTGGAGCTTGAAGCATTGTTTATAAGTCAGCAAAATGATTCATCAAAGTTAAGCAATGCCAAGATTGAGGATTTAGAATAAATAAACTTAGGATCTGAAAATAGTCCTCAAATATTTTATATTAGGAAAGGTTTAGATTCTCACATAAGAACAAATCTGATTAAATTACTGAGAAAATACAAGCATGTCTTTGCTTGGTCATATCAGGATTTGAAAACATATAGGGAGGACCTTTTTCAACATGAAATCCCATTGAAATTAGATGTGAAACCATTTAGGCAAAAATAGAGGTCTATTAACCCTTTGTTGGATCCTAAGATGCAACAAGAGTTGATGAAACTCAAGGATGTTGGGATAATCCAACCCATCAGACATTCGACTTAGGTATCAAATTTAGTGCTAGTTAGAAAAAAGAATGGTGATATCAGACTGTGTGTGGATTTCAGGAATCTAAATATTGCTTCATTAAAAGATAACTATTCATTACCCAATATGGAAGCAATGTTACACAAGGTAACTGGTTGTGAGTTTCTGTCTATGATGGATGTTTTCTCAAGTTATAACCAGGTCTTAGTTAAAGAGACAGAATAGTATAAAACTGCATTTACTACTCCATGGGGAACTTATGTGTATATCAGAATGCCTTTTGGATTAATAAATGCAGGGGGAACTTTTCAGAGGGCTATGGATGTTGCTTTCAAGGAATTCATTGATCTATTCATGGTTATTTATCAATATGACTTAACTGCATACTCCAAAAGGGCTATTGATCATCGTGATCACTTGGGTAAGATTTTTAACAAAGGATTGGAATATGGTGTCTCATTAAATCCCAAGAAGTGTCATTTTGCAGTCAAAGAGGGGAATTTGCTTGGACATATAGTGTCTAGGGAAGGGGTAAGAATAGACCCTGAGAGAGTAGAAGCAATTCAAAAGGTGACTGCTCCAAAGAACTTAAAATGTGTGCAATCTTTCTTAGGAAAGATAAACTTTGTCAGAAGATTCATAGTAAATTTTGAAAAAATTGTTAAACCCATTGTCAAATTATTAAAAAAGGATGCCAAGTTTGTTTGGAATGAAGAAGCTCAACACACATTTGAAAAAATAAAGAAAGTAGTACAGGAGGCTCCAGTTTTGAAATCTCTAGATTATACTAAACCTTTCTCTTTGTTTTCATTTGCATCATTCCATACAATTGCTGCTATTCTTCTTCAAAAAGATGAACAAGGATTTGAACATCCCATAGCTTTTTACAGTAAGTCCTTGTAGGCTGTAGAGCTTAACTATGAAATAATGGAGAAGTAGGCTTATGCATTGGTAAAGGATGTGAAATCTTTCAGGCCCTACTTGGTTTGTGCTAAGGTACAGGCCTATGTTCCTCATTCAAAAGTAAAGGATATCCTTACACAGTCAGAGGTAACTGGTAAGAGGTGTAAGTGGATCACCAGAATTCAAGAATTCAACCTTGAGATCAATATCACCAAGTTAATAAGAGGACAAGGCTTGGCCAAGCTTATGATAGAAGAGAATTTGGATTTAATATAGCTAAATTAGACAGAAATACATGACCAAGCCATCACTAGCATAGAAAGGCAACCATGCTATACTGATATTATATTCCTTCTCAAAAATGCTAAGTGTCTTGATCATTTGTCTAAAAATCAGAAAAGGAGTCTTAAATTGCAACTCTGATCCAAGGTGATTTGTTTTGGAAAGAAAAGAATGGTGTACTATTGTTATGCCTTGACAGATACCAAGCTGAGAAAGTTTTGACTGAAATGCATGAAGGAGAATGTGGAGGTCACTTTTCTGCTAAAACTATCGCCCATAAGATTTTAAGGGTAGGGTATTATTCACCTACTTTGTTCAAAGATACTTATATACATGTTAGGAAATGTGAGCCATGTCAAAGGTTTTCCAATAAACTAAAATTTTTAGGTGCTCTATTACTGAACCTAGTGAGTACTGAAGCTCCTTTTGCTATGCGGGGGATTGACTTTATTGGTGAATTTCAAGAGAAGTCTAGTGGAGGACATAGTTGGATATTGGTTGCCACAGATTACTTTACAAAGTGGACTGAAGCTATTCCTACAAGGAAAGAAACAAGCAAGGTGGTTACTAAATTTCTCATGGAGAATATTATAACCAGATTTGGTATACCTACTAAGTTAGTAATGGACAATGCTATGAGTTTCAGATCAGAAGAAATGACAACTTTTTGTGAAAGGTATGGGATTAAAATATCATACCCATCCCCATATCACCCACAGGTTAATAGACAAGTTGAGTCTAGCAATAAGAGTATATTGAAGATACTAAAAAGGACTCTGGAATGAAATAAGAGAACATGGCACACAAAGTTGAAATTAGGCCTTTGGGCTGATAGGATAACACTCAAAAAAGAAACTGGTAAATCTCCTTTTGAGCTAGTATATGGCCTACAAGCAATATTGCCTATCAATAATTTGTTGCCAATATGTCAATTTATATAGCAAGAACATTTAGATGTCTCTGATGATATGCAAGATAGAATGGTACAGCTAATTGAATTGGATGAAGCTAGGAGAAATAGTCAGAGAGAAAACATAAAGTTATAGCAGAAAATGAAGTACCTGTTTGACAAAAAGGCTACTAAGAGAAAATTTCAGGCTAGTGACCTAGTTCTCTAATGGAATGCAAGAGTAGAAGACAAAGGAAAGCATAACAAATTTGAGTCTTTATGGCTAGGACCTTTCATTGTTTCAAAATTTTTTGGCAAAGACTCTTATTTATTGAAAAATATGGAGGGAGAAGATTTTGAGTTTCCTGTGCATGGGAAATTCTTGAAGCCTTTCTTTTATTGAGGATCAAAGTAATACACAAGTGAATATGTATCATATTGTGAATACTTTCCCTTTGTGTTTGTAAATACTGTAAATAGTTTCCCTTCTATTTTAGGTTAGTTGGTCTCTTCTTCATTTTTTGAGAGGTCTGCAACCAGAGATTCTGTGGTTCTTTGCCATAAACAGTGTTTAGTCAATCCTCAGGTAGAGCCACTGTTGGTTGTATTCTTGACTCTGGTCTATTTGCCAAAATTTTGTAATCCTCATGCTCTTTTCTTTCCTAAAGTCAGAAGTCTCTCAGTTCCTTGTAATATCCCCATTGAAATTTTTAGGGTCTTCAGGTCAAAATCCATGTGAAAATGCAAAAACTCAAAACCCTAGGTCCTACTCTAGGCCAAAATGAGAAAAACCCTAAAGTGTTCATCATGTTTCTATTTTGGCGTTACCTTTTTGAAACAACTTAAGTCATGTGTTTTTTTATCATAGTCGCCTAGTCGCGTGATCTTAACAACATATTCATTTTTTTTTGAGACTTGGTGATTAATTATTGTCGGGATGTCTCTCAAAGAAATAGAATATTCCTTTTGTTTTATGAGACTTGGCAGAGCCCTTCAGTCACAAAGTCTCTAAATAAAGAAAAATGTCAGCAATTAGCAAAAGGGCCCACAGATGATTCGCGGTGTCGCATGAATGATCCAACAGTTAGTGAATTTTTATGAGACTTGAAAATTACTTTAGTCGCGTGGTCTTTGAATTGGCTAGTAGTTATTTAATAAGTATAAAATGCTTGTCGCATAGTCTCCAAAAGATGTGATAGTTAAGTGAAAGATGCCGAGACTTCGTGACTAACCGCATACAGTTTGGAATATAAGGCAGTCAGGTGGTTGCTGGATTAGGATGCTGAGTCAATTTTTATTCAGCAATTTAGAGACAAGTGATGGAAGGAGAAACATGTCCAAAGGTTAAAGGATTAAGAGGTTTGTTGCGTGGTCTGCCAAAGGAAAAAGGTCATTTTGTGATTAGGAGACTAAGTATAAAGTCCTTTGTTGTCGCGTAGTCTCCAAATAATATAAAGGTATTAAGAAATGTTTAGCGACTTAGTGGAGCTGTCGGATGCAAAGATGAATAGATCAAATGGTGGTCATGAAGTCTCTGACTAAAAGAACCTTAAGGAAAAGGTACTCATGACTTGGAGATAAGGGTTGGTCGAGTAGTCTCTGAATGAGAATTAAGGGCAAAATGCTTGTCACGTTATCTTTAAAAGATTTGTTGACTAACATTTATACTCAGCGATTAGGCGACCAAGGTTAGTAGTCAGGTTTCATAAAGAAAAGTAACATTCAGTGACTTGGAGATAACTATAAAAGATAAAGGTAACCATCAATCATGAAGTCTCTAAATAAATTGTGAGTTAAGTATTTCATCCAATGACTTTGATTCCTTCAGTCGTGTGATTGCTATAAATAAACTATGGTTAGCCAGGCAAAGAAAGTAATACAGTCGCTTGGTCTCTAGAATAATTGAGGGTTATGAAGTTGGGTCAACTATAAGGAGATAATACACAGTCACGTGGTTACTGAATATGAAATTTTAGAAAAGGCAGCAGTTGATGACATGACATCAATGAATGATTTGGCAACCAATGAAAATCCAGGATATTGATTATTGTGTAAAAAGGGTAGCTGAGATGTCTGATAGAGAGCCAATCACATAGAGGCATGTCAATTCCTTAAAATTTTATAAGGATACACATATATGAATTTGATTTCCTGTCACACTCATGAACTACGGCTAGGTTTTCAATCAATTTCACAGCGTGCTGAATTGAAGACAGAATTAAAGATTTTTCAAATGATGAGCCATGTACTTGAAATAGTTACCATAAAGGAGTTGATTGAAGGCTCATTTTTAACTTATCTTGCATTCAGAGTTACAAAGTGAAGAAGTGCTAGGTTTTCTAAATTAAGAGAAGAAATTGGTTAAGTTGCAGAGTACTCAATTGATTGTCAAGTCCTGAATTACTGGGAACAGTGCACAGAGAGGAAAAGTGAGTATTGAGAGAAGATTTGCTTCAATATCAGTAAAGAAAAGAGGATTGAAACAAAGCAAAGATGAGTAGAGAAGTCAATGTGGCTTCTAGCAGTGGGAGGAGTGATGAGATAGATGATGATACTAAAGGGAAGAGGAATTATTCTAATGAATTCCTCAAATTGTTGTCAGGGTCTATACAGAACAAAAGGGCAAATGCAAATGTTTTGACTGATGATTACTATGATATTAGAGATGCTGACACTTCAGGATCAACAGTTTTTTCTCTTTTCAAATAATTTTATAACAATTATGATAAGGCCATTCTAGTGTCAAACCCTTGGACCTGTGGTCTAGCTAGGTTAATTGTCCCTGACGTCTATATAGATGTAGACTTGTTCTTAGGTCTTTCCAATCACTATGATGTCTTTTCCAAGATAATTAAGAAAAATGATGGATCTTCCCTACTTGTCCTGAATAGAAACTCATTTATGCAAGCCTTTGGCTTGTACAATACCATCTCCACAAAAATCAATATTACTAGGCAAGAAGAGAGATATAGGTTAAAGCTTAGAATTGCAAGGGGACAATTGCAGAAACACATGCATAAGGAGGTTAGAAACCATCTCACTCCTATACCTGGGACAACACCCTATTTCTTCAAGGACCTACATTTCTATATTAATTATATCGCCTATGCTCTATGTAGAGTATTAGGGAGAGATGGAGGAGCTGAGATAATTAACGCTAGGATTTTAATGATGGTACTGGACTTACAAGAGGTGCATTCTAGCACCAGTTATGACTACATAGAATAAATCATTGATGAGATGCATGAAGGTTTTGTAGAAACATAGAAGAAGATGAAGGATCCCAAGGAAAAAGAACCTAGGTTCTTTCATTATTCCATCCTGATGCATCTACTCTTACATTTTAACTTTGGGATCATGGATGTGAACAATTTGGATCCTCAAAGGATTTTCAAGGACAAGCCTAATCCCATTTAGTTTTGGGTTAGGATTTGGAACTATACATCCAAAGATTGTGATTACTGCACGTTTGAGAATTGGATGGTATATCCAATAATGCAGAGTATGGGCATCAGCAAGACAAGGCTCCCAATCAAGGTGCTCCAACTACTAAGGCCTTGTGATTATGTAGACAAATGGGAGGGAGATCATAACTGGGGAGACTTCTTTCTTGAAGAGAACTTTACCATGATCAGGGTATATGGGTGTGTAGATCCACCTCATATCTTGCCCTACAATGTGCCATCAAGAGTTGCTACCATGGAAGTCATCTGGCAGATTTTATTGATAGATAATGATAATTTTGTGCCGCACAGGAAGGGGACCTTAACCCCTAGGCAATTCAAGATTTTCAATTTCATTATTGGCAAAGGTGCCATTGACACAGTCAGCTAGTGGTTGGAGAGCTACAGAATGGGGGAAGCCTCATATAGATATATTGATCCTGAGGGTTTCATGGTAGGAGTCAGAAAGCTTCTAACACCCACAATCCCTAATACAAATGTTCATTGTACATGTATAGAAGAGGATGCAACAAGAAATCTTCTTGATGAAGATGAAATCAGGAGAAGAAGGGAGACGATCCAGGAATTACTAAAGCTAGAAACTCAAATAAAGAGAAATGGGTTGGCTTTTGGAGGCTTCTATCCTGATTTGCCCTATTTTGATAGAATCAAAGCCATCATTGATAATTTCTATGTGCTTTGTGAGAAACTTGATAATGTTCTAGATAAGAAAGGAGCTCAGGAGCCTGATCATTCAGTGTCATAATATGAAAGTGGTAGCGATGGTGACTATGCCCATCCACCTCAATATGATCAGCCTCAACAAGATGTGGTAGAGGTACCACAGTTGTAGGGAGAAGAGGGCCATATCATTGACCTAAAAGAGGTCTCCTAGCCAGACGATGTAGAAGAGCCTTCAGCCAAAAGGCAAAAAGTTGACATAGCTTAGGCTTCAACTGTTAGGCAGCAAAAGAAAAAGGATAAAGTAAGTGCCTTGGTTCCTAGATCAGACAAGGATAGAAGCAACAACTAGATGTAGAGGAAAATATTGAGTTGCCTCTCAAGTCTTGCATTGATGAAAGATTACTACATCAACAACAATTTTTAAGTGATGATAGTTTCATCAAGACTGATAAATTTAAAGATTTTTTGAGGTGGCATAAGGAGGAAATAAGAGCTCAATTGAAAGTTGATGGAAAAGAAACAATAAAAAATGAGGCTCTATTAGCCCTACAATAATATGACCCTGACAGTGAGGATATCTCACCTGATGAGGCCAGAAAAATGTTGTTAAACAGTGGCATATTGCTTGCCGAGGGCTGGGACTTAGCCTCAACTTTTATCATTGATTAGATAAGGAAGAAGCCATACTTAAAAATGGAAAGTGAGGTGCAAATGGGATACATGATAAAGGGTTTTGGGTATAGCTCAAAGTTTCAGGCCTTTTCCATGTGGAGCCTTTTCCCAAAAGACCAGAAACCTTAGTTGGTGAACATCCAAGAGAATATGGTGGGTAATCAGATGGTTTGGTCAGTGTAGAATACAGGGGATCTACAAATATCCTAGATTATGACACACTAGGCAAACTTAAATGAGTAAAAGACCTAGCAGCTATCCGATAAGTGTAGAATTTTGATAGAAGAGACCAGTGCTTTGGAAAAAGACTGGGAGATGTGCCACATCAAGATACACCAACAAAATTAGGTGATTGATGAACTAATGAAGCAATTAGAAGAAAATCTTAAGGTGGTGTATGTACCTTCACAACAACCTTTGCAAATTAGGGAGAAAGCAAAATCAGAGGAGGTGGTTGAAAAGGATGACAAGGGAGAAAAGAAGAATGAGATAGCCTTGAATGCATTTAGGTGCATTTTGGAACATAGAATTAACAGAGATAACAGGGTATCTTGCTACATTAAACCCTTATTTTGTTAATTAGTCTCCTAGGGTGTAACTATTTGAGAAACTTACCCTTTTGCAGCTTCTAAAGTCAGAATTGCCTGAGGTGGTGACAGAGGTAGGATATGAGGTTAAAAAGGTAAATGTGGCCTTGTCATTTTTCAAAGGCAAGTTAAACCAAGTAGAGGCTAAATTGATACTTTTTTCTTCAAATTTCAATAGATTTGTTCCTCCCCTTAAAGGAGAAGATGATCAGGTAAAGGCCTTGGAGGTCTGGAAGAATGAGTTTGATAGTAAGATGCCTAATAATGAGGCATTCATTTTAGGATCTAATTTGGATATTGAAGGCTTTAATAAGATTTTGGATGAGGCCTTCAGAGCTGAAACTGAAATCAATAAATTTCTAATTAATGTTAAGAGAATTACTAATGTCAGGTGGGACAGGCAAAAGGCACAGGTACAAAGCACTCAGGACTTCAAGTGGCCAACTAAAGATGAGGTGATAGCATGGGACCTGATGACTAGGCCCAAGAAGAAGAAGCCTGAAATTGAGCAAGAAATTCTTGATGAAGAGTAGAGGGGAACACTTGGTGCCTGATCATTGAGCACAGGGAGGTTAGCTATTTATGGAGATAAGTGTAAGTTAGCCTATAATGGTGGTCACTTAGTCTTGCTAAAAATACTAGAACCTATCCTGGACATTGTAAGATAAAGGCGCCAGATTCTAGAACGGACAAACAATATCAAATTTTTATCCTCTATTTTTGTCCTCCCACCGCTTCTTCATTCTTTTCTTTTGTCTTTTCTGTACTTTTAGGGTTAGGTTCCTTAAACCATTCAAAGCTTGTTGCATCCTAAAATAAAGGATTCCAAGATGGTTAAGGACCTATATATATAGGATCGAAATTGTAATTGAAGGGACATGAAACATATAGAAAATTAACTCTTCTAGACTTCTGTCTGTGTCTTTCAAGCTTTCAAGCTTTTTATGTACTAAAGAAGGATCATATCAATAAAAATACACTGCAATTTTACTCTATCTTTATTTTTGTCTCTTTAATTTTTGTGTATGCTCTTTTATGTTTGAATTTGTAAGGCATTTTCAAGCATTTTAGCTATAAGGTAGCTATCTAATTACTTGCAAGTTTCTTTCAAGGATAGAACTAAGTTTTGTAAGTAGTTTCAGGGAGCATAACAATAGTTAAGGATTTGATACAATATCATAGAGATGACAGGATAATTTGTAAGGCATCTTGTCTAAATTGTATGTAAGTTGTAAGGCATCTTACAGTATTTTTTTTTTATGTATTTCTATGAACTTTAAGTTATTAACTCTATAGCCCAAAGGATAGGCACTGGTCTAGAAATTGATTTGATAATCCGTCATTATCCAAACATTTAAATAATATTCAAACCAATCATTTTAGAGTATTTTGTAGAATCAATTATATTCCTAAGGGTTACAATTGAAGTTTGTCGATTTCTTAAAGAGAAAATCAAATAGGTTATTCCTCCTAGATTCATAAGAGTTATAAAAGGAAAGAAGAATGTATTTCTTGGTTATGTTGTTGTCTGCTATCATGAAGATATTGATTTTGATTGCCAAGCTTTTCCTTAGAATAATCATAGTCATCTGTATTGTTATATACATGTCCATCTAAATTAGAGCATTCATCACATAAGGTTCTATCCACTCTAAAGATACTGTTAAGACAATAATCAGTCATAGGTAAAACCTGCCTGAGTCAGTGGATCTCAAAAAAGAAGGAGGTGGTAATAGATATCCCCAGTGTTATCAAGAACCTCATCAATTAGCATTTTTTCCCTTGCTTGAGTCATAGTGTCAAAAGGTATTAGGGGTCATAGAGTTGTTTAAGATATCAAATATCTTTCAAAGGCCGAGCAAGAGAAAACCCTAACAGAGCCAATCCCATATCTAATGACTGCAACTGAAAGTCTGAGGCCACCAAATCTTTGAGTCTGCCCTCTTTTGTGGGCTTGGATACTTCCATGGTGAAATGCCTTGTCTCAGGATCACGACCCATAGTAGACATTATATTCACACTCTTTTGCTTTCTTGTGGTAGCCTTGGGCTGAAAGGCCCATGATAGAGTGTCTTTGTTGGGAATTGCTTCTCCCACTCTCTTCCTTTTGTGCTCTAGAGTGTTTTCTATCCATGACTCTGTGCTAGTAACTTTTTTGGAAGAAACCAACTCTTTGATGAACAACTTCCTTATGATCAGAGGAGTAGCTTTAGGGTGGGAAGCGAATGGATTCACCGAAGTGGGTGAGGAGGAGATTAATTTTACAACTTGAGAAACCTCCTATTGCTCCCCACCCCTCTTATCCAATTATGTAGTAGAGGTACTAGGGCTATCCTCTCCTACTTCAACTATGAAAGGGGATGATCGCCTTGGAGTTTCTTGGTTCGTGGTCCCGCTTGAAGTATCCACAGCAATAGCACTAGCTGGCTGTTCAGATTTTGTAGCTTTAGAAAGCTTGGCTGTAGACTTAATTTGGTCTATTAGGACTACTTCTTTAGTGGCTCTGATGTCTGGTAGAGGACCCTCTCCACAGGTCTTCTCTAAGAGAGAAGTCTTCTCAGGAGGCTCATCACCTCCTCCCAATGGTTGAATTGATCCTTTTGTAACTGTTGGGATTGCAACTAATGAAGTGGTTACAACACTAGAAGTTGCCTTTGCTAGAGTTCACTGAGTGGGAGGCTTCATTTCTAACCTCTTCCTTCAGCTTGCAATCCACTCAACCCATTGAATTGTTCTTTTGTAAATCCCCCCCCATCAGGGCCTGCAAGTCACTTACTACTTGGTCTAGCATAGGCTCCGAGATAATAGGGGTGAAATTTATCTTCTTCTAGTATGTGTCATCATATAGATGATTGCCATCATCTTCTAGCCCTTCTACTGCAATGTTAACATTGAAATTTTTGATCTGTTCAATGATTAACCAGGTGTAAAACCTCTCCCTGCTCTCCAAGTCATCTCTACAATTGGTCTAGTAGTATTCAATGTCAGGTACATGATAAATTTCCTGAATCATTTTTAAGACATCTCTGGCATAATTAACTAGGTCATATTGCAGCCTTAGAATGTCATAGGTCTCCAGAGAGAACTTCTTTGAGAATGTCTTAAGAACATTTTTTGCCTCTGACCGGGACGCACAACTGTAAGCTCCGATGGTCATTGGGAATTTGTAGCCTTTCTTCTTTGCCTTGACACATATCAGATTCACCTAAAGTGCTTGCCTCATCACCTCAATCAGCATGATCATGTCAGTAGGGTATCTGGGTAGCTTCAAAGGAAAGTTGTCAAAACCTACAAGACAAAGATATGAGAAATCTCCAAACTGAATAAAATAACATCCAAATTAGCTTATAAAATCCATGGCTTCAGGAGGAAATCTCCTTTCCAGAAAACCTTGTAGCTCCCTGCACAGTCTCATTGTAAAGGCGTCATTAACAATGAGATAATCAACATAACTATTTTGTAGTTGCAAAGAAGGGAAAAACTCATAGCTTTTTACATCATCTGGGAATTCCTCTAACCTAGGAAGCCCAGGCCAAATTTGAATCATAGCCAGAATATACAGAAGGACCAAAGACATATAGAATTCATTCTGGAACTTGGCCCTATTGAGGGCGTCTAAAAGATTCTCACTCACCATAAGGGCCCAGTCAATGAAGTGATGCTAAGAGCAGATTATCTGAACCAGGAAGAAATGATGTTCAACAAAATTAAGAGCTTCACTCTCACCTCTAATCCTATGAAGCAATACCAGGATATCCATGATCTCTGGCTTTAGGTTTGCACCGAATAATGTTTTGGGAAACTTTCCCTTAGTGCTCTTTGGTTCTTTAAACCATGAATTCATGATCTCTCTCTTCCATACCGGTCTCTTCACTGAATATTCAGAGACTGCCTGACTATAAGTCATTTTAGAGTATTCCACTTGCTCTGGAATATAGAGGGAATTCTGGATAGACTCTCTAACAATAGAGAGGAGCATCGTGTTTTTAGGTAGAAGAATTTGCTTGGTGTCTGGGTTGTATCGAGCTATACATTACCAGACCAATTTAGGAGCTTGAACCGCTACAGGAAAACTGGTGGCTTTGACTAACCTGCTCTCCTTAAGCTTTTATTTGATAGGATGCATCTGCTCCACTCTCAATCTATTCTAGAAGTTTTTCATATCGAAGAACTTTAGTGAAGTATCTAAGATTTTTTGGCAATCAGAAATAATGTCATTCATTCTGTTGAGTACCACAAATCTAGAAGCCATGTGAGTGTGATTCAACCTAGGGATTCGAATTTCTCTTCAAGATATAGAGACAATGAGCAACTGGTATTAGCAACTTTGAATTCAAACAATTTGGTGAACAATTGTGATTCCAGTTCAAAATCTCCAATCGACTTTATACTTTTTGAATTCTTACCATTTAATGGCCGACTTCCCGCACCACACGAATGAAAAGACCTCTACATTAATGAACAATTCCATTACAAAGTAAAATGACTTTATTTGAATTAATTACTTTCCTTTACATGCCGTTAGAAAACATCTTTTCACTTTAGTAACCGTAATGGTAACTTTCTTGAAGTGGCGGAAAATTACTTTCCCGCTTCTCCTTTGGGTGGAGAAATACTTTTGTAGTGCTCTCTATCTAATAATCCACCAAAGGAGAATTCTTGCCTATAGGGGTGCCAAAATGATATATGTCGATTCCATTTGCCTTTTTATATGCTGCCTCTCTTATGAGATGGATTTTTCTTCAAAATTCTTTCACCTCAATGGTTTGGCGGAGAATGCACTTCGCGAGTCGAAACCCGCCTATAGGAGCAGTGGAGAAGCCATTTTCCACTTTTTCACCTAAAGATAACTCCATGAATTTTCCATTCCTTGACCATTTATTTTGTTTGCCACAGGCTCGATCTAATTTCTTGAAGCTTTCTTATCCTCGACTTTCTCATTTTCCATCTCTATTTGGTCCTGATACTCTTGAGTCTATCATTTGCAGAAAACAAACTCCATAGGTGATTTTCTGCCAAAGAGAAGCTAAAATTTGATTTCTCACCAATGTTGCCACATGAAGATATTAGACCAAATATTTCATCTTTATGTGAGTTTGAGGTTAGAATCTTTCAAACCACGGCCCTTACCAGATTGGGAACTTAACCTACCCAATAAAAACATGATTTCAGACCCAGAATTCACCCGGCTTAGAAGGAGAAGTCAAATTAGGGAAATTTGATAAAGGCCTTCTGTCCTAAGGGTATTTATAGAATTAGAATCCGAACTCGCATGAAACTTCCAAGACTACTACTACACATTAAACATCCATTTTTGTCTTGAGGTATAAAAACCAAAAGTGGGGCAACATGTAGTAAGGATAATTCACCAATAGAAGCACATGTTATTAGAAGGTCCAAAACTATAATTATGGTAACAAGATGCTTTAAAGGAACAAGATATGTATTAAAACAACCAATAAAGTCATCTAACAATTTTTTGGCATCATACTAGTGTTTACAAAATGTATAAAAAAAAAATATTTATAAACTATATTGTAAGATGGTATGTTCAGTCGAATATGTAGTTGTACTTAATGTTATGGTATGTTCACCATATCGATTGACTTATGAGTATTATATAGTAGTTTTTAAGATTGATGTTGAAATGTTAATAACCCATCATGTATGATGGTTTATTCACTCAAGTATAGATTACATCACTTCAATATTCTTTTTTGTAAATTCAAAAGCTTGGGATAACCAATTATATCCAGGTGAAATATAGAAAACCCTAGAAAAACAAAAAAACTAGAGCACACATGGAGAAAAAAAGTCCTAGGAATGAAAAGTAAAGAATAAGTAGAATATAACCTTGAAATCTATGGAAAAGAGGTCAACTTCTGCAATTTGAAAGATCCAAAAGGTTAAATAATGATTGAAACAGACAATTGGAATGTACAAATGAGAGGTGAAAAGGAGAGAAAAGTGACCACTTGGGGGATGCCAGAGTTAGTTGGGAACAGATTTAGAGACACAATCATAGAATGAGAAAAAAAATGCATTGACCTCCTTTCGAACTTGTGCAACAATTTTTCCTCTAAAACTCTGAAATTCCCCCAACTTCTTCCCCCGCCATAAAATATCACTTCCTTGTGCGGCCAATTCCTAATTTATTTGAGGCTAAGTTCCTTGTTTAGTATTAGGATGATTAGTATTTGTATTATTAATCATGGTTAGTATTAATCATGGTTATTATTAGGATTAAGATTAGTATTAGGATTAGTAGTCATTGTTATTAATAGTATTATGATTATTAATCATGGTTAGTATTATGATTATAGTTAGTATTATTAATCATGGTTAAATTATAATCATGGTTAGTAATCACGGTTAGTATTAATCATGATTAGTATTAACCCAATTCTAACCCAATATATGGTGTAAACCTAAACCCTCATCCTAACCCTAATCCTTAGCTCTAATTATAATTAATTCCCTAGCCTTAGCCATAATTTAAACCATGATATAAATGCTAAACCCTGAACCTAATCTTAAATCCTAATCCTAATCCTAAATCACATTCCTTGAAACCTTATAAAAATCCTAACGATATCTATAATTTCAATCGTGATATGAATCCTATACCTAACCATAATAATATTCCTCAACTCTAAACCATGATCCTGAACCTAAACTCTATCCTCTCATCCTAATACTAAATCCTAATCTTACCCTAATCCTAAATAATATTGTAAATGTTAAATCATATCCTAACCCTAATTATATATTCTAAATCTTAGTCCTAAATTATATCCTAACCCTAATTATATATGCTAAAAATTAATACTAAATGCTAAACCCTAATCCTAATTAATAAAACCTAATTATAAATGCTAAACCATATTATAACCCTAATTGTATATGCTAGACCTTAATCCTAAATGATAAACCTTAATCTTAACTTAAATTATAATCCTAAATGGTAAACCCTCATCCTAATTACTAAACCCTAATATTGAATGCTAAAACTCAATCCTAACTCTAATCATAAATATTAGACCCTAATTGTAAATTATAAACCCTAATTTTAAATGCTAAAGCCTTATCCTATATGTTGAACCCTAAACCTTAATTTTCAATAGTAAACCCTAATCGTAAATGTTAAACCTTAATCTTGAATCCAACTCTAATATATACCCTAACCTTAATACTAACCATCATGTGGGAACTCTATTATAGCCAAAATAATGAACCTAACCTTAAACCCTAATCCTAATCATAAATCAAAAGTCCTAATAGATATAATGACATAATGACATTTAAAGTTAATAGATATAATGACATTTATAAATGTGTAAATAAGTCAAAATACCTTAAATCATTATATTTTATATGCAATTATTATTCTTTTGACATAAACATGTTGACCATAAAAAATGATAGAAAAGTGAAAACCTATGTAGTTTTATTTAATTATAAAGAGACTTTTTAGCATGTTTCTATTGAATCTTAAGTGATTCAAACACCTTAGATGAATAAAACCCTAACCATATGTAACTAGTAAGTTTAGTTAAACTCTACCACTAATTGAATTATGACATTGACATTAATTAAACTTGAACGGTAACTTTAATATATCTCTAATTTATTTAAGTTTTCATTTAAGATAATAATAATTTCTATTTTTATTTATAACATTTTTCATAAAAACTTAAATTAGATAAGGCCACTATAGTGTTGGTTGTATTTCCACTTTTGAAGCTTGCTAATAAAAAATTTAAGTTCCTAGTCAGATTCTTGCTTTAAATGTCAAAATCTTGTTCAATGCTATCAAAATCCCTTTGCAAATAATGATCTCCAAGCCTTGAAATTCAAAAAGTGTATAAAACCCTAAGTCCTAGGTCAATTTTTCATGCATATTCAAGAGAAAACCCTAGTTCTTCAAAATTGCTTCTCTTTTGCAATTAAGTTTTCAGAAAAGACCAAGTCACTTAAGTCATATGCCTATTTTAATATTTTACATGTTGGTCACATTGTTTCTTTAAGCCTAAATAATATTCCATTTTCTTTAGAGACTTGGCGAAATGCTTTGGTCATGTTACTGCGAAGAGAAGAGAATATGCTTTCAGTGTTAATGAGATTTCACGCAGGTCATTAATGAAGATCATGATCTTGTGGTGTGTAGAAATTCTTGTTTGAAAACCCAGAGTTATAAAATCCTTTGGCGACTTTTAGATCATTCATTTGTGTAGTCTTGAAATAAAATCATAGTTTAAAGAAGGGTTGAGGTTCTCAGGCACTCACGTGATCACAAAGGAAAATAAGAGTTAAGTCAAAAGATATGAGATTAAGCGATAGCCGTTGATCTAAGAGATAATCTTGTGGTGGTCATGAATTCTCAGAGTAAACTCTTTAGTTAAGAAATCTTAAAGCGACTTTGAGTTTCTTTAGTCGTAGTGTCTCACAAATAAACCAAGGTTAAGAGATGAGTTAAAAGCCTTTAGTCACGAGATCTCTATTGAAAGCAAGGGTTAAGTTAAAAGTTGTGAGATAAAGTAACTACCATTTGATGCAAGATTGATCCCATGACTAGCATTAAGTTGCAAGATGAAAGTTTAGATAAATGAAAGATTAAGAGATATCATGACTACCATCAGATTAAATCAAGATCTAAAGGTTGGCATTCAATCTCAAAATAAAACCTGAGTCAGATAATTCTTTCAGTGACAATGAGATCTAGTTAGTTGTGAAGTCTCGATAAGAACTATGGTTGATAAAGGTTAAGTAAAGATCAAGTGAAGTTTGCAATGAAGAAATATGAGCTATGAAATAGAAAAGATCTAGTGGATAGTGTGAAGTCGCTGATAAAATTCAAATAGTCAAAAGAAATTCAGTGATTCACCGATGGTGATTCAGATATGGGGATGTGTCTAAGTCATTCAAAGGTCTGAGTTAGTCGTGAAATCTCAATTCAAACCAGAGGTTAATAAATTCATTCTATGACTTGGAGATAGCTTAAGTCATGAATTCTTAGAGTAAACTGCAGTTAAAGACAAAGCAAAGGAGATTGTACATGAACCATTGGATTAAAGGCTGATCAAAGGGTAGTCACAAAGTCTCAGATCAAAAAGAGAAAGTACAAAATGGATATGAGATTAAATGTAAACTATTTGATTGAAGGAAGATCTAGCGATGGTCACGTAATCTTAGAAGAAACTCAAGGTTAGTGAAATATTATAGCGACCTTTATCTCATACTGTCACGTAGTCTCTAAACGGAAATAAAGGTTTAAGCCAGAGTTATTTGAAGCCTTAGTCACGGAGTCTCGAAAGGAACACAAGTTAAGAGATTTATTTCAGTGATTAAGAGATGAACGTTGATCAAGATGATGATCATGTGGTGATTGTTAAGTCTTAGAAAAGAACCAGAGTTAAAGATAACTCTCAGTGACAAGGACATCATACAGTCACTGAAGGAAACTAGGGTATGAGCAAGGTAAAGTATAAGGTTTCTTCCATGCCATGTTGTTCAATTGTCATCCAATCAGAACATAGGGATTCTAACAACATCTTTAAAGATTTTTTGAATTGTGAAAAATGAGCCAATCATATCAAATATTGATCTAATTTTGAATATAATAAGGTTTTAAGTGAAAAAGGCACTCATTCAAAATTGATCACCTGTCAGTTTCAAATGCCACGGCTAGAAGAAAAATTGATATCATAGGGCGTAGAATTAATGATAGAAGTGATTGAATGGAATTTCCATGTTTTTGAATTTAATGGTGCATTGATTTCTTTAAATAAGTGGGCTTTCCTATTGTTCATTTCATTTCACCAAAAGTTTCAGTTTTCAGAGAGAAATTTGCAAGAGTGATCAGTGTTTTCAAGAGGATAGAGCTATCTAGATTTGTGGAGTGAAGAAAGAGATTTGATTAGTTGCAATTCAAAATAGACAAGATGAGCAGAGTAGTGAGCATTGCCTCAACTAGCAGGAAGAGTAGAGACGATGATGATTTGAAAGGAAAGAGGAATTACTCAGAAGATTTTATACAACTACTTCTAGGATCCAATCAGGGAAAGAAGGTAAATGATGAATATCTTAGTGAAATTTTTTATTATATTAGAGATGCAAAAACACCTGATTATTTAGGCTATCACTTGTTTAATTACTTCCACAAGAATAGTGAGGGTCTTGTGCCTATAACAAACCCTTAGACATCAGGGTTAGCAAAACTAGTAGGTCCTGATGTGTATGTGGATGTTGATTTGATATTGGAACTATCCAGTAGGTATGACACAATTTAAAGGTCCATTAAGAAAGATGATGGCACAATCCTAGTAACCCTTGATAGGGCATCATTCATGAAAGCATTTAATATGTACAAACATTGCACAACAAAAATTAATCTGAAAGCCCTAGCTACTAGATATACTAAGGAGGCCAACATTGTGTCCAAATTGATTCAGGCCCATATGCTAAAAGGAACTAGGAACTATATAGCTCCTATCCCAAGTCATAATGCACCATATTTCTACAAGGACTTGGCATTCTCCATGAAGTACATTTCATATGCCCTGTGTAGAGTTTTAGGGGTTGATAGTGGAAGATAGAGTATCCTCTGACATGTAGATGTTAAATCTGGGCTTGCAAAGTCCCTATGTCGATACTAATTATGATTACATTCAATATGTAATTGATAAGATGCATCGGGGATTTTTGGATATATAGAGTAAGGTAGGAAGCCCTAAATTCCTACAGTATTCAGTTCTCATGCATTTGATTATGTTCTACAATTTTAATATCAATCTGCAGCTTAGAAGATTTTATCATGGTCAATCGAACCCTGTGCAACTTTGGTTGAGGGTATAGAATTACACATCTAGAGAGAATGAGTTCTATTCTTTTGAGAACTGGGTAGTGTATCCCATATTGAGAAATTTAGGAGTCAATATGACCAAGTTTCCCATCAAATTATTACAAATTTTGAGGCCCTACAAGTTTTTGGATAAATGGAATGGAGACCACATTTGGGGTGATTTCTATTATCATCAAAATTTCACTTTTATTAGAGTATATGGTTTCTCTCAACCACCACACATTTTTTTCATACAAAGTGCCACCTATAATTGCTATCATGGAGTATATATGGCAGCTCATGCTGACAAATAGGGAGCATTTAGCTCCACATAGGAAATGAACCTTCACATCTAGGCAATTTACTGCTTCTGACTTTATAATTGGAAAGAGGGCCTATGATGTTCTGAATGGATGGTTAAGACACTACATAATGAATGTAGCCTTGTATAGGTACATTGATATAGAAGGGTTCATAAAAAGTGCCAAGAAACTTCTGACACCCACCATTAAAATTACTAAAGAACATCAACCATGTGAAGAGGAGGACTTGATCATGAACATCCTTGGAGAGGATGAAATTTCAGCCAGAGAAAAAAAATACTAGGAGTTAATGGATTTAGAACAATAGCTGAAGAGGAAGGGTATCCCATTTGGAGGTTATTTCCCTGGTTTTCCATATTTACAAAGATTAGAAATGATGATGGAGTCCTGTGGGATAGTTTGTAATCAGCTAGAGGAACAAATTTAGGATAAGGAAAAAGGTCTTGTTGACGAGACTTTGTGACCTATTCTGCTAATAGTAATAAGTTGTCATCGGGTACCGGGGTACCAGCCAACTACACCTGTAAAAGATCTCTGGAGAATGAATTCTCTGAGCCTTCAAGCACCTAGGTGTTGGGTCTCGATGGTATGGGGAAGCTAAGTTGGGTAAGTGAGTATTTGTTTGGGGGGATAGCTGGTTTTACTCATCTTCTTCAGGGATTTTAGCAATGGGGATGTGGTTTCCTGCAAGCATGTTACGTTTACCAAATAAATTGAAAAAGATAGGCTAGAGTTAGAGTTTGTTACTTCTACTTATAATTATGCAACATATTTCAAATATCAACAATGCTCCAATGTAAGAACTACAGTAAATACTAAATACATACAGAACCAGTGATTCATACATATTCAATAGCAAGGGGAAATGAGATCATTAATCTAAACAAAATATTGGAGCAAAGGACATTAGAAACATACAACACAAAAGATGCTCATGAACTCCAAAATTAGAGCAACACATAACCAGTAGTCATAAGGTGTTCCACCTTCTTAAATAACTTAAAGCATTCTAGCATCACTGGCAGATACAATCATGGGTCCAGGGGAGCATCTAAACTACTAAGAACTACTAAGTATTGAGCTCCTAAAATAACTGGAAATGAAAAGCTATCTTCTATTACTTGTTGGACTGCAAAATCATCAATTTATGACCCTTGTTATGAGGTTGGACTTCTTATTTATACAGATAGTTAGACCTAAAACTAACCTAATCTAATTGTACACTTAACATATAAAATATACTATCCGGTGGCCAGTACTACCTGCACCACTTACAATCACCTCAAAAAGAGAAGAGGTCTAACAAGATAGAGGAAGAAGACAAGAAGGGAAAGCTGGAAGAATCGGCATAGAAAAAAGTGTTGGGGTATTAATAGAGGAAATCCAATATTCTTGATATTCAAGGCTACATGCCTCATAAATGTAGAATGTGGCTAACAGTCTTTGATGCACATCAGGAAGTTAATGTAGGAATGATGCCTTAGGAGAACTGGATGTGGGTCATTGTGAAAGAATTCAAAAATTTGGATCCAGAATTCCAGAGTCTAAGAGCTTACACTCAAAGAATAATGAATCTAAAAAATTGCACCCTACTGGTGAAAATCTCTAGAGTCTGGAGAACCTTACTGTGCATTGCATGTTTCAAATGCTTTTGAAGTTAGGGAATTCCCTCTTTGTCAATGTCCTTGATGCACGCCTGGTAGAACTTGGCTGCCTCTAATTACTTGCCCGTATCTAGGGTGTTTCCTTCAAATTTTGTACCCATCTTTGCTGCATCATGGGCCCAGAGCATCATGCAGGATAAGTGCGACATTTTTGCTCTGTCAAAATCTCCCGGGGACTGGTACCATGAATCCATTAATTCTTTGAACTTCCCCATAAAAAATTACACTGGTGTACACATATCTGTACTAAAGGGATCAACTTCCAAAACCCTTGTGACAAAAGCCTTATACAAATTCAAATAATATTCTACCTCTGGGACCTTGTCTTTCAGGGCCATTACCAGTTGCTTGCTAATATCCAATTTTTGATCAAGTCTAGAGTGTTTGACCTAGATAAAATTGAAATAATCTCACCCCAAAATACCCATCTCCGTGATGGGTTCCTCCCTAAGATTCATGAGTTCTCCTAACTCACTCATCCATGCCTCATATTGTTTGATTTCTCCCTCCTATAGAGAAATGGAACCTTTGACACGGTGCAAGATGTTGCCAACCATATGCAGGTGCCAACCATATGTAGGTCTAATAGTGTTGTTGCTAAGAAATGTCAGACATTTCCTACCTCCTAGGTTACCTAGTCATCCACTACCTGTGCTTTCCTTTTCATGTTCCTTAGCATGTCAATGTCACCCTATGGGAGCAGTGTTCCGAATGTAGAAACTTTTAGATGAATTTCAATCAATGGTTGCGCTAGCTCTGTTAGAAGACCGAGGAGATTTATATTCTTTTCCTTTTCCTCTTTTAGCCTTTGGGCTTCTTTATCTTATCGGGCTTCAATTTCCCAGCTAGCCTCTTTTAGTAGGTCAAATTCACCCTGCTTGTCCCTCTTCCCTAGAAGTACCTCTATGATACTATATTCCATAGCACTTACCACTGCTTCCTCTTTTTTTGGGGGAGGGGTTGCAATAACTATGAATGTATCTCCATACAGACCAGTCCAAATGGAATGGAGGATTCAGGCCTTCTTTGGCTTGGGATTGCCTTGACTTTGGTCCATCATCTCAGCTAGGGAGAGATGGACTTTTTCCGTAGTCGGGGCCTTTCTCTTATTCAACTCCACCAACCATTGTGGTGGTGGGGGTGGCCTTGCTGCTAGGTCCTAATTATTTGGGTCTTCTCCAGGGTTCTTCTTCTCACCCTCATCATCTATAGTCTCTTCAGACTCTTTCTCTTGGTTCTTGAGATCACCTACACCATCCACCTTCATGGAGTCAATATCTATTTCCTCAGTGCTCCCATCCTTAGCAGCATCAATAGAATCAACATCCATATCTTTGAGGTTCTCCCCCTCATTCTACTGCTATTGCTATTCTCTATCATCATCCGCTGAGACATTCTCCTCCGTTGGCCTATCTTCTGGAGGTGGTGAAGGTGTCTAAACTAGATCTGACTGTAGCATTATAGGGATCACCTTGCTAAAGGTTACACTACCCTGGGTGGGCAGAGGTATTTAGATCATGGTAGCTAAGCCTATAGTTACTCTCGAAGGTCCAGTTCCCTCAACCAAAGCTGGCTAATCATCTTGCACTTGCCTCTTTTCTCCTATTTTTTTTCCCTAAGACTGGTATCTCTTGAACATCAGAGATGTCCACTTGTTCTTTCTCTTTTTCTTTTTCCACTCAGACCTCTTTTTCGCAAAAAATTCTTTCTCTAGTATCTCCCCTTGAGTGGGGATTATTTCTACTTGCTGTGCAGTGATATCCACCACCACTTTCCCTATATCTCCTTGCAAATTCACAAGTTCATCATTCTTGAAGATGTCATCAAAATCATCATGTGGAGGAAAGGTCTCTAAGGGATTCTCTGGTTTAGGGGAGTTTGGGATAATCTCCACCTGGGGGATGTTAGGCATCCCAAGATTTGTATCTACCCTTGGTGGAGGGATATTTGTTATTTTGTTCTTTCTCCTCATCACCAGTGGGGGTCCAACATCTAAAATGGCCACACATTCATCCTCCAGGGGACCTAGAAGGGAGGGTAGGTTCTATCAGAGTTATTGGGAGGCTAAGCCTGGTGCCTAGCACTTCCTTCAGTTGATGGGATGTCACCATCTGAATGTGCACCTATTCCATAATGGGGGCTGAAATTGTAGATGGAACTCAGGCCAGGGTATCAAATTTTCTCTTTCCTTTGTCCCCACCTTGCCTGGAGGTTCTGGATCTAGAAATGGATCCCCGAAAAAATGGGCCAACTCTACTGGTTGTCTTTGGACATACCTTTGAAAAATATGCATGACTGCATTCAATCACATCATGGGTAATGTCCTCAATTGCTGGGCTTTTTGGGGTGTCCCAATCCACCAAAGGGAGGGCCATCTTGTCCACTCCCTAAGCCTTATACTGCGGTTATTTTGTGGACTCAGTATCTGAAAAGTCCTTTGGAAAGGTTTGAAGCTTGTGATGCTTCATCATACCTTGTGTCATTCTAAAAATTTCTGATTCTGGACTTCAAAATCATCCTGGCACTCTGCCCAAAAATCCTCCATGTGAGGCTCATGGGGGTCTAACACCCAGGGAAATGCCAAAGCTATTTTATCCAGTGAATCAAAGTTCTTTCATGCGAAGTAAAATTTTGCTAGCCTTAGACATTTTAATTCATTGTCGGCTTCCTTCACTGCTTCAAGGCTGCAAGTGTATTTCCTGTAGGTGATCGGGAAAGGAATGTTGGTGACCTTCTTGAGGCCAAAAAGAGTGTGTAGCTCTAGGATCTGCCTGCAATATTCTAAAAGAATAATCCTATCCCCACATTACTTTGGAAATAGGTAGGGTTTTATGGTCACCCAAATGTAAGAGTGTTGTTGAAATTGGATGTAATAATGGCCATAAGAACCAACCAGAGTCATCGCATCCTTTGAAAGTCGATAATCAGCATCTCGAGTGGGTGTAAGAATGTTATAGTAAAGAAATGCATTGTTTACTCTGCAAAAAACTGGGGAAATTGGTCTCCCATTGAATTTGTGGGAAATGGTCCCATGGAGCATTATGGTCCAGACCGGTCTCGAGGATGCTGATAACGAGTAAACCCTGGGTTATGGGTCATTACTACGCTAGTGCCCACAAAACATATGAATTCATGTAGAACTTGGAGGTCTAGGTGACCTTGACAAGCTGGGAGTCCACATGATTGGCAATAATAGTTGCCCAATCAAAATTCTATTCAGCGGAGGTGATGCCGAACAGGAAGTAGAACATCCATGCCAAAAATTCCTGGGCATGAGATTCTCCAAAGACCCTGCACAAGGAGATGATCCCCATTTGTATGATTTCCTTGAATTCTATGTTGGGGAACTCCAACTTCATCTTTCTATACTCTTTCCTCGGGGTCTTGAGCCAGTTGGTGTTGAGGTATTGACATGCCATCAGCGGAACCTTCTTGAATTCATGTAATGCCAAGGCCCGGGTGATAACAGTAGAATTGGGGATCCCCAGTCCTGAAGTGAATGTTGTAGTGTCAAAAGACACTAAGGAAATTGGGTAGCCTAAGGGAAGAGGAATGATAAGCATGACAGCTCAGAAGGTTGTGTTTTAGTGTTTCACCAATGTAAGGATAAGCTCTGGACCTTGAACTGAGTAGGGTAAGCAGGTGACTTTGAGGATTCTAGAGGCTGCAACATTTAGTACCATTAGAGCTCTATCCTTCTGCTGAATAAACATCATTTTTACCAACACTTGTAGTTTGTCCCATGCTCTGATACTTGTTTCAATGATCAGCTACAATTTGGAATCTACTTTAGATCCCAGAATGGCCCCTTCCTTCAAAAATTTAGCGGTTAGTGGAAGCTTTTCTAAGGCCTTCTCGGCCTTGGTCCTAATAGCTACCCAGGTTAAAGTGGTAGGGATTTTTGGACTCCCAGGTGGAGAAGATGCTTTAGACATGATGGATTTGTGAATTAATCAGCAACCTGCAAGACCAGACAACCGTCAATATAGATAAAACACAATAAAGGATTTCATCGCCGCCTCACATCTGTTCCTAAAAAGGTGTTAGTTTGCATCAAACCCTGGAAATAAATTAAATGAAATGAATTTTTTGGAATTTGATGAATGCCCAGGGGTTTTGGGGATTCTGGCTCATGTGGTGAATGAAGTGAAGGTTGAAGGGGAACATGGGAGCCGGAGTCTAGAAAATTGACTGTTATTGACATGACTGGTAATTAGCCATACTAGGTAGACATGGGGTATCACGTGGTCATGCAATAAAGGGAGAAATGGAATTAATGGTGACAACTATCCTAACATGCAAGGGAAGGAATTCCACTTGGGCTAGTTTTGAATGCTCACACGGGGGGAAATTAACCCCGCCATTAAAGTAGAGATGATGGAGGAGAGAGAAAGCCTACAAACTTGATGAGGCGAGGTGCCAAGTTTGAATTCACAAGCACCAAGTGGGTGAGCTTGACACCTTGATCACATGTAGAGGGGTATGCTAAGCTTGCCACTAGATGGGGGGAGAATATAAAGAAATTCACAATATTTACAAACACTTATGTATAGAGGGCCGAAGAACAAATTACAGATTGACCCAAAAACAAACTTATTTACTGCTACTCACAAACTAATGACAAATTAAAATAATTATAGAAAATGTACAACAATTACACTTTTTACAACTACACAGAGGGAAGAAAACCCTCTGGTAGAGCCATCCCACCAATGGGAAGTGACAACAAAGGACAAAATGGGAAACATAGACACAAAGAGAAATGCAAGAAACCCGAAACAAAACTACAAAGTGAAGAGGAAGAACTAGAAAGGCCAACCTTAGAAATGAGGAATGCGGGGGGACAAACATGGGAGATGTTTTGCAAGAGAATGAATTTAAATAACCACAAGCACACAATTTTCAGTCACTATTAGGCACTATTTAAACTTTGAGAAAAAATCACACTTAGCTGCTGTTGAAATCGCTCAAATCTCTTTTACTTGCTCTGGGGTAATTTATTCACAATGAATGTAACAATGACTAGTGAAATCCTATTTATATCCCTAGGGTAAAAAAATACCACTTCTTTCCATGAATCTTGAGAAAGGAAAACCTTCAGACTCCGGGCCTGGGTATCCCATGCAACCACACCTTCTAATAAAAGAGGATGTAGTGATAGAGAATTGCGGAGTGCAGGGTCCGACCAACATAGAAAATAGAAAAAACTCCAGGACCTAGTCTTTGAGGAAGAGAAAATAAAAAAAGGAAACAACGACCCCATGGAGGCAAAGGCCGGAAGAAAACAAAAAGAAAAGGAACAAGGAAAAAAGAAAAAAGGGGGACCCAACATTTTTCTAACAAAATGTAGCGACGGGTATGTAGGGCATAAAAAATGGCAACTCGCTGGGAGGAATGACTTAGCAAATTTGAGAACTATAGAATCTTTGGTTAGCAAAAATGGAACTCACCTTTGCCTAGAGAATTTTTCTTGCAAGGTGTGAGGTCTTTGAGAAAATATGATTCATCATTGATTCGGTCCTTCAGTCTTTTGTCAGTCGTGAAGTGTGTGATTTGAAAGAAAATCAAGCCCATGACTTTTGAGAGAAATAGAGAGGGGGCACTAAATACATTGAACCAAAATCATTACATCTTGCCTGATCCCCCAGATACTGGAATTCTCTATTCTTCAGTTTTCTTTTCTTTTCTTTTAAGGATGGGGAAGGTGATACTTCTTTCACCATGAACCTTGAGCTTAGCTAATTTTTATGGTGGTACTCCTTTCACCTTTCCATCTATTTTAATTTTATGAATAGGAGAGACATTCCAGACCCTAGATATTTTTATGATTTTAAGACTTGGCCAACAACCAGTGCAATTGATCTTCTCACAAGGATCATGCAATTACTTGCTTCTTAGATTTTCTATTAACCGATGTCAAGACTTTCAAGATATGAATCTGATGAAGATTACCCATAACCTTTTACCATACGCATAAAATAACTTCAGGGTACAGAAAAATTCCACCATGCTAACAATAGATTCTAGACTAGCCCAAAATACATAAGGTACCATTCCAGGGACTAGATGTCATGCAAAGCATACCTATCTACAAGAAGAGGAAAACACGCTGGGAACACGGAAAACTAGACACAAAGCAAAAAGAAAACCAAAGACAAAAGCAAAAAGGAAGGCAGTCCCAGAAGACCGCAGACAACTTATTTACAAGGAAAAGGAACTCCCAAGGAGTATCGGGAAAAGATATTTACAAGCGGGGAAAACCTGTACATATAATACAACTTTGGGAAAACTTACCACCCACCTCATTCAGAGTAGTTCTTGAGGAACTTTCCATTAACAAGAAATGGAATGACTTCTCTGGTCATGGTACTGAGGCGATAAGTATTTTCCCCGTAGATCTCTGAAATCAGGTATGGTCTGAGCAAGAGCCTTTGAAACTTGGTGTGCTTTCCTTTCTTCTCCCGGGCCTTGTCCCACATAAGGACTAGGTCTGAGACTCGAAAGGATTTGTACTGGGCTCTCCGGTCAAACCATCATTGAACGACTGCTTGGTGACGTGCAAAATTTTCCAATGCCACATTTCTTTGTTCCTCCATTCTCACAAGGTTCAAGAGCCGAACTTCCACAATGTTGTCCTAGTTGTTAAATTCCTGCATAAACTGTAAAACCAAGATTTGTAAGTCAATAGGGAACACAGAATTATGGCCATAAACCAGATGAAATGGGGAAGTCCCCAGGGCTACCTTGATTTTGATTTAGTCCACCCAAAGAGAGAAGCTAAGCTTTTGGTGCCATTCCCAAGGGTTTTTCTCTAGAAAGTGTTTGATCACGTCTAATAGATTTTTATTAGTAGATTCAACCACACCATTTTCCTAGGGGTAATAGTTGCTGGAGAAATTTCTCTAGAAATTATTTGATCACCTCTAACAGCTTTTTATTAGTAGATTAAACCACACCATTTTCCTATGGGTAATAGTTGATGGAGAACTTTAAGGTGATCTTCCTCTCATAGGTCCATTCAAGTAACTGCGCTAAAAAAGATGTTGGACTATTGTCACACACTATAGTGAAAGGTACTCCGAATCTAGTGACTATTTTTTCTTCCAGGAATTTGATAACTACATCTGCTATTTTGTTCTTGCACAAAATTGCCTCAGACCACTAGGTGTAGTAATCGATCATAGTCAGGATATACTAGTGGTTGACATATCACTTGGGGTTTATTTCCCTAATAAATTTGAATGCCCATTGGGTGAAGGGTTGAACTTTAAATACCAGTTGCAAAGGCATGACTGGGTTTCACTCACAATGGGCTACGGTTTGACAAGTGTGACACTTCCTCACATGAGTGTAGACGTCTTTGAAGATGAAGGGCCAGTAGTATCCATCCTAGAGAATCTAGTGGATAGTGGCATTAGCTAATCCATGCCTGGTTCTGAACTATTTATGGAATTCTTCTATCATTTTGGTAGCTTGGTCCCAATCTATCCACCGGAGGTAAACTCCCTCAAAGTTACTGTGAAAAAGCATTCTATTTTTTATCATGAAGTGCGTGCTTTTCAATCGTAGGACCCAAATTTTTTTCAGGGGAAGCCCCTCTGGGCATCTTTTATTGAGTAGTAGGTATACCAGGTTGGTATACCATGGGTCTTGAGTGATGGTTTCCACTGTATAGGTTTGACATTCAATGTTGGGAGTTACTTCTACCATTGCTCTGCACAGTCCCTAGCCTCGGACTATCTTCATTGTTTGCATCTTTAGATCATACTCTTGGAGGATGGCCATCCATTTCCCTTGGTGTTTTCCTAGTTCACTCTACAATAGTAAAGATTTAATAGCTTGGTCTGGAATGATAGCATGCAATTTTCTATGGAGAATATAGTGTTGAAATTTCTTCATGGTCTGAACTAGAGCAAAAGCCTACTTTTCCAAAGGTGAATATCACACTTTGACATTATTGAAGGGGGAGATCATAAAAGTGACGGGTCATTCTTCCCCTTCAACATTCATGGTTAGGACTGTTGCTACCGAATGCAGTGAAGTGAAGGAGTAGATGTGAAATGGGAGGGAATAGTCTGGACTTTCCAGGAATGATGCCTCCACTATGGTTTGCTTGATCTAGGAAAATGATCACTTCACTTTGAGGCTCCACTCAATCTTGGTATCTTTCTTCATCAAGTCATTGAGTTATTTAACAATTTTGACACAGCTATTAATGACCCACCGAACAAAGTTTATCTTTCCGTAGAAAGATCTCATTTCCTTTTTACTGTCGGGCATTTTCAGATTTAGCAGTGCTTCAACTCTCTCAGGGTCAATGGATATCCCCTTCTCAGAGACTATATGCTCGAGTAGCTTCCCTTCAGTGACCCTGAATATGCATTTCTTGGGGTTAAGGGAGATACCATTCTGACAACATCTCTCACAGATGTAGGCGAGGTGAGCAGAATGATCACACCTGTCCTGAGAAAATATTTTCAAATCATCCATATAGATGATTATGCATTTGTTTACCAGGCCTTTGAACGCAATGTCCATAGCCTTTTGAAATGTGCCCCCCATGTTGATGAGGCCAAAGGGCATTCTTCGATATGAAAATGTTTCCCACTTGGTGGTAAATGTTGTTTTGTCTCTATCCTTGAATTTAACAATAACCTAGCTATATCTGGAGTACCCATGCAGCAAGGACATCATTTGGGAACTGTTAAAAATTTGTAACACCTCATCTAGCGAGGGGAGAGGGTGATTGTATTTCTTGGATGCCTTGTTTAAATTGCAAAAATCCACTCACAGGCATATCTCACCATTCTTCTTTTGCACAGGGAAGAGCTTGGCAACCCAGGTTGTGTGCCGGATAGGAAAGATAATCAAGGCTGACAGTATTTTCTAGAACTCCTTATAGATTAGAGGTTCAATCAATGGGTTTACTAGCCTCTATTTTTTCTAGAAGGGTTTGGCATCTAGTTTTAGTGGGATGGTATGAGTCATGATGGATGTGTCATAGTTCTTAAGATCCTCATACCCCCAGGAAATGATGTCAATGTATTCTCAGAGAACTGCGAGAATATTCTCCTTCTACTACGAGGAGCAGGAGGTTCCAATGTGTACAATTTTTTCTTCATCAGCCTTGTCGATGTTGGATTTCTCAAATTTGCCTCCCTCAGAAGAGGATGATATCTTATCTTTGCCCCAGGGGTCTGAATCAAAGATACATTCTAGAGCTACCATCCACTTAGGGATGGTATTGGTGGGTAGGTCGATAATCCTGTCGACTTCTTCACTCTATCCGGTATCTTCATGACCAATTTATTCCACTATATGGTCTTTGAAGACTCCAACATTGGCCATGAAGGCCATAATATGTTGGTCATCCTCAAAAACCTGAAAGTGGGTGATATTATCCAAGATGGATGGGGTAGGAACCATTTCAACATAAAATTTCCAAAGTTGGGAGCCAGCCATCGGCTCAAGGGTGTTGGCAGACATGGCAAGGGCATCTGGAACATAGTTACATTTTCGAGGAATAAGCTTGATGCCAAAAGCATCAAATTCTTCAATTAGGCTCCATGCCCAATTGTGGTATGAAGCCAACCTTTTGTCATGACATGTGTGTTGACTCTGAACTTGTTTTACGATAAACTCTGAATAACCCATTGCCCAGAGGTGGTTGATCCCTTTTCTCAATGTAAATAGGAGTCCAAGGACCAAGGCCTCGTACTCCATGACATTATTGGTATAGTTAAACTATAACTTGTAATATGTGAGGAAGGAATTCCCCCATGGGTTGATCAGTTCCACTGCACCCTCACAGGCTTGTTTAGACTAGGATCCGTCAAACTTCAGGATCCACAAATTGTTGTTCATTTTCTACAGCTGGGAAGGCAAAGTGGTGTTTGGATTGGTTTTGGGAGGGTTGGGAGGTGATTCCTCTGGCTCTGGTGGTGCAGGCGTGAGGTTTCCCTCCAGAGAAGCCCCTAGTTTTGATTCTTGGAAAAGCAATACCTTAGGCATACCACTAAAAGGATTTCTTAGTCCAGGTGAATCGACTTTATGTTCTTTCTCCCGGAGGGTGTTGATATGGTGGGTAGCAGTGGCAATGCAAGGCTCACACTCTAGTTTGGAATGTTTTTGGTAGGAAATTGCATTTAAGAGCCTTAAACAATTTGTAATCATTTCCAACCACTTGGGATCAGTTTTGGAAGCTGAAAGATTGTCTATAAACACCCAAGAATGATTGGGAAAGAAAAGAAACGAATTAGAGAAGGGATTGTATGGCATGTAGGCTGAAAATGCAATAAAACTAATAATTTTTTGCATAGTTTGGTCTATTATTGTACTTATTTCATGTTCTGATCACTGCTATGTATTATAAGATGCATTTGAAGTTAGTTTGATCCATCTTAGAAGCATTTCATTTTGAAGTTTTCTTTCATATATTCAAAGTGTTGTAGATAGTCATTTTTCACATTGTTTTCTTAAGCAAAATGGTGTAACCATCCTATTTCTATTCTAACTATGACTTGGCCATGGATTTATGAAATGTATCATATGTAATTAACCATAATAATATAGTAATAACATAGAGAATGAAGATGATCATCGAGTTGGGCAATTTGGAATGCTTGGGTGCATGAAAATGCATGGAATTTGATGCCATAAGTGTAGTAGCAGAAGATCTGGCTTAAGGAGGGCATGTTTTTGTTTGGGGAAGTAGAATTACATGTCAAAATTATGATGAATCTAGAAGGAGAAGTTATGGAAGTGAGTTTTGTGTCATTTTCTAGAAGGCCCTAGTTTTTGGAGCCATTTGCTGAGGGATTTGGATTTTGACCATTTGGGAAGGTTGTGGCTGAAAAAAATTACCATAATCATTTTATTTTATACATATATAGGAACTTATGAAAGTTATAGTGTCTGGGGATAAGTAATTTTGATAGTTTCTTTGTAAAGTGGCCCAATTAGGCCTAGTGGAGATACTGGAGTCAGTTATTTTAAGCATAGTTGGTCCAAAATATCCATATCTAATTTTCACATATGTTGTGTAACTTCTAAATGGGTATCGGAATCTGAAAATTAATTTTCAAGTGTTTTGGAAAGTCTGGTCCAAAAGTCCAAAAATTAGGAAAAATTGGGCTACTAGGAAGAGTTGCTTGGGTGTTTGGCTTGTTTGGAGAAATCTGAACAAAAGGGTGTTAAGGGAATTTATAACCTATCTAAGAAGGTTTATCTAGTGGTTTTAATGCCTTTAATAGACTTAGTTTGAGTCTTGAATCCTTTGAAGTCATTTAAGCCCAGGTGAGTAAGTGGAATCCCTTGGGTACATTGTGAAACCTTAGGGGTTGTCAAACAAAGGTGTAGAGTCTTGTTGTCCAAAAGATTTGAAGTCTCCTAGCCTATGCACCAAGTGGTATCAAATTAAGTAAGAGATTTGTGAGGAAGTTTAGGTGTGTATGTTGATAAGGCCAAGATAGGGCCATATAGTTTTATGTTTTCATATGTTTTATGGCTACTTCTGAAAG
The DNA here is from genome assembly GCA_018584345.1 of Thuja plicata. Taxonomy (NCBI): domain Eukaryota; kingdom Viridiplantae; phylum Streptophyta; class Pinopsida; order Cupressales; family Cupressaceae; genus Thuja; species Thuja plicata. The sequence goes on from MU226793.1 coordinate 2,195,030, forward strand.
ACTTTATATGTTTTCATGATACTTTCCAGACTGTTTAATATCTTAGAACTGTTATATCTATGGGTGTATGAAAATATATGTGAAATGTTTTTAAAAAAGTTTATAAATATGCTATCTGTGTGTTGTATGGATATATGGAATTAAATCTGATACCTTTCTGTCTTACCTTAAGTCAGGTGGATTTCCTCTAGCCATATGGTGAAGAGAGAGGTAGTAAATAAAATTGTTATGAATTCTTTGTCTTGGATATGTACATGTGCTAACCCTTTTACAGAGGCAATGGATCCATGAATAAGGAAGGAGTCAACATAAGAGGAACATAGTAACGCTTTGAAAGGACCAACCATTGCGGAGCTCATAATGGTTCTACTACCACAGGTGAGAATGAGTCCTGTTGCGGATGAATCACAGCTGAAGCGGTCATGATGGATTCAATCTAGCAGCAGCGTGTTCCTAGATTTCATGAATGTATAAATGTAGTTTTTTCCTTCAGTTTAAGTTGTTGGTCATTTTCTTGATGACTTCCATATCCCTAATGTTGGGGAAGTCCTAGTCAATAGGAGTTTGTTTCAAGTTTTTGTTAAATAAGCTGGAAGTTCTATTCCCAGTAGTTAATCGATAGATAGAGAATTATTATTATAGTACTCTATTGTAATTTAGAAAGAGATATATAGTCTTATTTTCTATATTCTATGTAATCCATGTTTTATGAATAAATTATGAGAGCTTCAACTTCTAGTATCTAAGATCTTGTTTATTCACACTTCCGTGGGGGCCCACACGGGAGGTGAATCTAATTTGTAGTTATGTAGGTTGCAAGTTATTTGAAGCAAGTAGGACTCTGTTGTTCCTACAACAAAGGCAGTTAAATAGTTTATCATTCCTTCAGCATAGGATTAAACTTACTATTTCACCAAGTCACTTCATCTTTAGATTACACTGTTGACATTTCATTTCCTAGTTTAGTTCCTTTCAAGCATTTTCCATTTACTATAATGATGGCTTTTAGAATGGATTAGAGCATATACTTTGTTGTCACCATTTCAAGTTTACGCCCCTGGTGAATAATTTAATGAGTTCAATGTATTTGTTTCGAGTAGAAAGGATGCATAATCCTTAACTATAAGAGGTATTATATAGAGAAGTCATTTTTGACGCCATTGTCGGGGATGGTGTCAATCTAATCTATCCTAGAGTCATTTTAGGCCTAGTTTAGCATTTATTTTTATGCATAGAAGAAGAGATCATCTTTGGTGTTTCCTTACTCAAGATCATCAAGCTAAGCCATTTAGTCTATTCCATTCTGAGCTTGAGGAACCCCAAGTTGCACCCATAGAAATTGAAGAACCATTTGAAAACATATTTGCCGATGTATTTGATCACTTACTATCATCTGACGAATCCTTGAAATTAGATGAACTATTTGGTGAACCAGAAGATCTCTTACCGCCGCTAGGGCCTCCTCCAAGGATGGCTCAACCAACCTTTCCCTTCCCAATTCTGTCTTAGCAAGGAAATCAGAATTTGATGAACATACCCTCTGCAGCCTTGCCCAAGTTCTATGGCCTCACCACCGAAGACCATGAGACTTTCCTTTTTGAGTTCAACATCCTTTGTAGGAGCTACGACTATACAACTGATGCACATAAGCTCAAGTTATTTCCATCCACTCTGAAGGAAGTCATGCTACGATGGTTCATGGGCCTTGGTGCTAACGCCGTAGCAAATTGGACTACCATGAGCAACATGTTTCTTTCCAAATACAAAGAATACTGTCAAGGGTGAGATTTGAAAGGTGATGACATCTTCAGGATGACCCAAAAAGAGGATAAGACCTGGGAAGATTATGTCTCGAGGTTCATGTACAACCTGCAGTGTAACACTTAGCATCAACTGAACAAGGACTCTCAGAAACACCTTTTCATTATAGGTGTCAATGAAGGAAGCATTGAGGCTCTGGACCTGATGGCTGGAGGTGATGTTACACAAAAAAATTGGGATGATATCAAAAATATTTTCTTGAACTACTCCCGGGCCACTGTCAAGAAGGGTAGAGGAATCTAAGACCTACCACACAAGTATGCTGGCTCTGGGGTATCCAAGATAGAACTTTCTAATATCCTATCAGACTTCAAGAAGGACATCATTAACGATGTCGCTACTCAGCTGGATACCATGCAAGCTCACAAGAAGAAGGAGGATGTTGATGCTGTGCTCACAGAATACTGCCCGCATTGCAGGGAGAAAAAGAGGAGTTGCAAATGCAAGACCATTGTAAATGTAGAGTCCCATCTGATGCCTACAGAGTTCAAAGCTATCAATGAGAATGGGGAGGTGCTATATGTTTCTCAACATAGGCCATGGGCCCCATGACTAGGTATGCCTCAAGATACTCTTCAAATTCCTAGCAATAACAATCCATGGCAGAGTTTCCCAAATTCAGGTCCCCATAATTTTGGAGGATATAATAATTGGTAGCAACCTTAGCAGGGGTGGAACTAGCCCCAGTAGGGTTGGAAAAAACCCTAGCAGGGTTGGAAACAACCCCAGCAGGGTTGGCACTAGCCCCAGCAAGGTTGGCAAGAGCCTTAATAGGGCTGGCAATAGCCCCAGCAAGCCTGGCAACAGCCTCAGCAAGGTTGGCAACAACCTCAGCAAGGGTGGTAGCAACCCAATCAATGGTATAATCAGCCCAATCAGCAAGCCATAATGCCCCCTCCATAGCAACAAGCTCTCATGCCTCCTCCTGCAGTAGCTAATAATCCTCCTAAGCCACCACAACTGCCCGCACAACCTAATCCCAATCCCAATAAAAAACCACCCGCTCACTAGAAGAGCTATGCCTTGCATGACATTCATCTAAGGTTAGGAACTACCCTTGCTTCACCACAACCCCCTAGCATAACTAAAGTGGAGGAGCCTCCTATTGACCACGAAGATGTGTCGGCTCCTGTAGCCAAAGAGCCTCCATTTCCTCAGAGATTAGCTCAACAAGCTGAACCCATAGTAAACCATGTTGTAGCAGACTTACTTGACCAGTTAAAGCATATAATGGTAAATATTCCTTTCCTAGATGCTATCAAGGATGTCCCTGCCTATACTAAAGCTATTTGGGAGGCCTACATTAAACAACTTGGAAGGAGGAAAAATGATCCCAAGACCATTCATGTCGTCGACCAGCTCTCTGATCTTATGTTAGACAAGTTGTCTGTACCCAAGTATGCTGATCTATGAAGTCCCGTGGTTACAATTACCATCCAAGGTATAAAATTTCCAAATACCTTAGTGGATTTAGGTGCATCTATAAATTTCATGACCAAAGAAGTCCTGTCCAATCTAAACATTGTTGGTCTCTGTGACACACCAACAATTTTGCAACTGGCTGATATTTCCACTGTTAAACCTGATGGGGTAATTGAAGATGTGATAGTCACCCTACATTCCTGGGAGTATCCTGTAGACTTTGTGATTCTCTCCCCTAAAGCTGATATGGGTGGGTACCCTCTGATTTTAGGACGACCATGGTTGGCCACTACTGATACCTTCATAGCTTTCCGGTCAGAAAAGATGACCATCTCTAATGGCGTCAACACCAAAAACTTGACACTCTACTCCCCTGCTCAACCCATGCTGTAGGATGAGGATGCCATATGGCCATAATTAGATGAACTTGATCTCAAAAATAACTCAATCCAGTAACTCATGGTAATAGGAAGAGAGCCATTTCTAGCCTCTAGGGAAGAAGATGAGATAATTTCATCTATCCTCACTAATGACTATGGCATAGATTCCCAGATGTGTCTGCAATTGGACTATGTTTTAGAGACTATTTTGACCACTCCAAATGCATCTCCATCTATCTTCATCTCCTATTACCCCATGAACTGGCTTCACCGCCAATTGCTGAGTTGGCCATGATGGATAAGGTCATAAAATGGAAATTAGCCCTAGCAAGGAATTGAATATCAGCTCTAACCTGTCATTACCCCACCAAAAAGATATCTAGAAGCTACTATAGGACAACCAATAGGCCTTTGCCTAGGATTACACCAACATGAAAGGGATAGATCCTATGCTTTGTACCCATCAGATCTACATAAGTCCAGATTATAAACCTGTTAGGCAACCACAAAGAAGAGTCAATCCTATCCTAAGGGATATAGTCAAAACTGAGCTCCAAAAGCTCCTTAATGTCGGGTTCATCTATCCAATTTATGATAGCCAATGGGTGTCACCTCTTGTCATAGTGCCAAAAAAAGGAGGTAAATGGAACATTTGTGTAGATTACAGGGAGCTCAATACAACCACTAAAAAGGACCATTTCCCACTCCCATTCATAGACCAAGTCCTAGACAACCTAGCATGAAAGAAGTATTTTTCCTTCTTGGATGGGTTCAACGGTTACAACCAAATTCAAATAGCTCCTGAGGATTAGGAGAAAACTACCTTCACCTATCCTTGGGGCACTTTTGCATATTCTATCCTCCCTTTTGGCTTATGTAATACCCCTTCCACTTTCCAGTGAGTAGTCATTAGTATCTTTTCAGACATATCTTCCAATTGTATGGAAATCTACATGGATGACTTCACTACCTATGGGAACACATTTGATGAATCCAAGGACAATTTGGAAATGGTCCTCCGAAGATGCCAGGACTATAATCTCTGTCTCAACAGTGAGAAGTGCTTTATGATGATGGAAGAAGGTGTCATGTTGGGACATTTTATTTCCTCACATGGCATCCAGGTCGACCCCACCAAGATTTTAGTCATCAGTACTCTTACCACACCAGAGAAGCAGAAAGATGTTTGGAGTTTCCTTGGACATGCTGGGTATTACAGATGGTTTATCAAGGATTTTAGCCAAATTTTAGCTCCCCTCTATAATCTATTAAAAAAGGACTCTAATTTTACTTGGAATTCTGAGTGTGATAAGGCTTTCCTGCAGCTGAAGGAAGTTCTAACCACTGCACCCGTATTACATGGACCAAATTGGGGTTTTCCCTTTCATATTCATGCAGATGCTTTCGATTATGCTATCGGAGTAGTATTGGGCCAGCAAGAGGATGCAATTGAACATGTCATTTATTTTATTAGCAAGAATCTGTAGGGAGCCGAATTCAATTATACAATGATAGAAAAAGAGCTGCTTGCAGTAATTTATGCTCTGAACAAGTTTAGGCATTATATTACTGGTTACCAGATTTTTGTCCACACTGACCATTCTGTGATCTAGTACTCGATGAATAAACCAGCCATCTCAGGAAGATTGGCTCATTGGTTACTACTCATGCAGGAATTTGACATCACCATCATAGACAAGCCCAGGAAAGACAATGTTGTGGCTGACTTTCTCTCTCGCTTGCACGTTCTTGATGATCTTTTAGCCATCGATGACAGTTTTCCAGATGAACATTTGTTCCTGTTGCAAGCACACAATCCATGGTATGCTGATCTTGCCAATTATCTCACAACTAGTCAAACTCCAACACATTTTTCTTCCAAGTAACGCCGACTGCTAACTGAGAAAAGTTTCAACTTTTCTTGGATTACTGGTTTCATGTTTTACACTAGCCCAGACCAAGTTATCAGATGATGCATTCATGAGGATGAGACTTATGACATCCTCTGGGCATGTCATGATGAGCCATGTGGTGGCCACTTTGCAGCCAAAAGGACGGCCTTCAAAATTCTGACTACAGGGTATTATTGGCTGAATCTCCACAAAGATACCGCTCAGTACACCAAGAAATGTGATCGGTGCCAGCGAATGGGGAGGCCTACTAAGACCAATGAGATGCCCCTACAACCACAGGTAGTGGTCACACCCTTTGATAAGTGGGGCATTGATTTTGTGGGCTCAATTGACCCTTCTTCTCAAGGTAAGTCTTACATTTTGGTCTGTACTGATTATGCTACTAAGTGAGCTGAAGCTAAACCAATGAAACATCCAAGAGATAATAATGTTGCTAAGTTCTTGTATGAGTGCATTTTTACCTGCTTTGGTGTTTGAAGGGGAATTGTCTCTGATCAAGGGGTGTAGTTCACTTCCAACCTCATTGCTGCTTTGATGGAGGAATACAACATTTGTCATGCCAAGTCATCTCCTTACCATCCGCAAGCCAATGGTCAGGTTGAGGTCACTAACCATGAATTGGAGGTCATTCTTACCAAAACTTTGGTTGTTCATAAGAAGGATTAGGTAGCTAGGCTTCTTGAAGCACTATGGGCTTACCGCACTATGTGGAATTCTACTACAGGATTCACCCTGTTCCAACTAGTCTATGGAAAAATGACAGTGATGCCAGTCGAGTTTGAACATAAAACCTTGCGGACAACATTGGAACTCAACCTTGTTCTCACTGCAGCTCAATAGGAACGTGTTTTCACCTTGAACAGTCTAGATGAATGGAGGAAATCTACTTTAGCTAACACTGAGTTGGTGCAACAACAGAGGAAGTAGTGGCATGAAAATTTTATCAAAGATAAACAATTCACGGTCAGTGATTGGGCTGTCCTGTATGACTCCAAATACCACCACACTCATGGTAAGTTCCAAACCCGCTGGTTAGGACCCTATGAAATAATTGTTGTATTTTCAAATGGTGTTGTGTAGTTGTCGACCATTGACCCTGATCAGTTCAAACTACTAGTTAATGGCCAGCGACTCAAGCTATACCATAAACCACAAAGCAAAGCCAAGTTCCTGTAGCAGTTTGCTAGCACTACAGTTCACGATCCTTCTGTAGCACAAGAATGTGAGCCCCTCACTCATATTTGGTCTTCACTTTAAAAACTGGTCGCATCACCCCATAATAATTACTTTCTTCTGGAAAGTACTTTTATCTACAATAAATATTCATTTCATTCTTTCTTTTCTGCCACCCATCCACCTCATCATTTCCCAATGTCGGATGGCAATTACTTCATTCATTTTGCAGAGCTGCCACTACGTCATCAAGTGTGTGTACTTTTCCTTGGCATTTAAATTCATTAATTCATTTTTTATTAGCTTCGCTCTTGTCATATGCACCATGGTGGGACCCTTGGTGTACTTAAGTTGGGGGGAGAGAAAATCTATGATTTGTTCGATATAACTATGCACATATTGTATGATATATTTTTCAAACTTTTAAAAATCTTGTACCTTTTTCACAAATATTACACATTGTACCCTTGATTGGACAGCCTTGAAATGAGTGATTAAATTCACACAAATAAGCCAGCCAAGGTGTCCATACAGACGTCTATTGATTAATCATGAATATTTAAATCTTTTGAGATATGATAGATATGCATTCATTTCTCCATTTAGCATTTGAAATCTCAAAGTCCAGAACTTTCCATTTGCCTGCAGCTTTGTTTTTTCGACCTTCTCTACAAGTTTCTTGATATAGCTTGTAAAACATCTCTACGTTGCTTGTACATTCTTGTGGTGTGTATCCTTCAAAATCTATAGACATGGGTGGCAATTTAATTCATTGTGAACCCACGGTTCATGATGTTCTGTTAAACAATCAAGACTATAGGCCATTATTCCAGGCCAGAGGATGGATGGATTACATTTTGAAGCTCACTAGTCAGAATGAGGAGGTAGCATTACAATTCTTGAGCACACTCTGACTCCGTGATGGGGTAGCTACTGTTAAAGGACTAAGGGTACCATTTTCACAAGAAATTGTAGCAGAAGTAATGGGTTTACTGCAGGAAGGCAAGGAGTTTCTAGAGAATTGACCTAGCAAGTGCGAGAGCATAGTTTACTTTACACATAGACCCACCACTGAAGATTGACAAGAAACAAGGCACCAGAAAATTGTCTTTACTAGAAACCTTTAAGCAGTGTGCGGTTTTTGTGATCAAATATTTCACTTGTGAGGGTCGACAAGCCTACCTGCATGCAATACATTTCAAATTCCTGAGTTGTTTAAGACATGACAACATACCTATCAATGTGCCAAATTTCCTCTACAACATTCAGCAGAAAAGAGCTGCGGTAGTGCAGAAAGGTAAGCCTAACATTGTCTCCCATAATTGTCTCATTAATATTATAGTAGAGAAATAATTACAAGACTACCCTAATGTAACATGGGAATAATTCTTGGAAGGGAAATTAGAAGTGTTAATGTTTGTATCTTCAGTCGTATGATCATTAGAATACATATAATATATGTTGATTAATAATAATATAATATATATGTTATATTATTATTAATCATATGAAATTTAATATTTATTATTAAATTATTATTATTCTTAATTGATGAAACATTATAAGATTGATTAAATTATAATTAGTTGGAAGAGGTATGTCCTTTCTTATAAATAATAATGAATAGACATGTCCCATGAAGGGACATGTCTCTCCTATCCTCATTCCCAATATAAATGAAAGAGAGATTGTTGCATTTGGAAAATACATACAACATAGAGTGTTATTACATTTGCATCTATCCTAAAAAAACTTAACATGGTATCAGAGCCAGACTGCAAATGTAAGAGAGTAGTTTGTTGATGGTGAATGTGTGGCTGTCTCAGAAAATACAGTCTCGGTAAAAGGACCATATCTCACAAATTTACCGTTGGATTTTAATAAATTTTGGATATTTTGGTGAAAACCTAATTTCAAATAATCTCACCAAAGCGATTAGAGAAAAAATCTTGGATTCAAAAGTTATGATGGACTATGTATGGATCTATGTGAAATTTCTGAAAATGACTTTCATTAAAGAGATATTTTAATTTGTTATGATCATGGTCAAGTAATAAAAAAAAAAAAGCATGAATTCAAGGAAGGGTTTCTATTTCTATAAAGAAGGCATCAATTATATATTATCACCTCTCTAGATAAATCATGTCATTTCATAAGAAGACATGAGAATTGTTCAAAGATATAAGAGTGGGAATTGTACATTGTGGGGGGAGAATAATAACCAATGTTACATTTCCATGCTTAGTGTGGGGAGATAAT
>MU226793.1:2220338-2245242 GCA_018584345.1 Thuja plicata
TTTTGTGGGTACCATCCCCACCCCAGTTTTACTTTCTATTTGGAAGGTTTCTGGGTTACCAATCTTTGTGTTATGTGTTATGTATGATTACATTTTCATGTTTTCAGTAGATCAGATGAATGAATGGTTAAGTAGATACAAGTGCAGAAATATAATAAAAGTTTTAAGATTTACTGATTCACCCCTCCCCTCTCAGTAACTCTGTTAGTCCTGAATATTTCCAACAAAATCATCCCCCTAGTAAAGTTGACTTCCCTTGGTTGAATCCCTGGCTTGGTTAGAGCTCGGTCCTTTCAGAGGGAAGGATCAATCAGTTGTATTATTTTGGGGAGGGTATTCTTGAGAGGCGTTGGTGTGTAAGTTGGCCCTTTTCTAGCATGACTCTGAGTGTTGTAGGGAGTCTGCAGGCTGGTGAAGGCATTGGCCTCAAAGGCCAGGATAGATTCATCAAAGAACCCCTACAATTTAGGCTCTTCTTCATCCTATTGGTCAGTCCCGAAGAAGATGGTCTCACATGTAAAGGCTATGTGAGGAGGCTCTGATGTGGAAGGTTCTGGTGGAGTAGGATTGATCGGTTGTTTTCTGTGACTGAGAGATCATAATGATCTTCTTGAGTGTGGCATAGTTCACCTCAGAATGAGAGCCAGTGTCATGCAATCTACACCACGTGGTCAGGGGGTTTAATTATGCAAGCTGTGCAGAATAAACTGGTCCAACACCACCTTGAGTGGTATTTTGGTTTGGAGGAGGACCTCTAGTATTTGCATTGTTGTTCCATTTCTTTTGATTGGGTCGAGGCCTATTGTTGTATCTTCGACCTTCGGAGTTGGTGCTTTGTTGTCTAGAGAAAATATTCCCTCTCTGGGAATTGGAATTGTGAGGCGCAGGAGGCCCCACCTTCATTTGTCCCATGTCCATTATTAATGAGGAAACCAATCACCGGAGGGATTCAACCTTAGAAAATAGCTGGGTAGTTGTGTCACAGTGTGACGGTTGTTGCGGTGGGTTCTCGGGGAAAGTGCCAGCAGCTCCCAGAGTCGAGGACGATAATCCTCTGACCACAGATGAGTGGAAGAATGGAACTCTGGAGGCTTGTCTCAAGGGTTATTGTATCTACTGTGGCTAGTTCCAGGGAACATATTCCAGACCCAGTATAGTCTGGGCTTGTGATGGGTACACATACTGGGCCTATGGGTCTATCCACGGTGGGCCCATGGCCATCATTAGAGCACCCATTACCAGATTGGGGTTGTATCCCCTAGTGTAAGGAGTTTCACTTGGTATCATGTTGAATGGTAAGCTCTGTCCAATCCCGTCAGGAGCTTTGCTCAAACCACAGAACAACTCCAGGGCTAGGTTGTAAACTTTTTCCAGAGTATCCTGGTGATTGGCAGCGATGGTTCACCAAAGGAGAGTGGAAACAATGGGGTCTAGAGCATTCAAGTATGTTTGGATGGTTACATTAGTGGATGGGATCAAGGGGCTCATGCACCACTTCAAGGAACATTGGAACTGAGGGTTGAATGTGGCGAGGGGTTTTTTTGGTTCTTTCCTGATAGAGATAAACTAGCTATGGGACCACGCCAAGTCCATGTGAATGCAAAAGGCTTCTAGAAAGGTGTCTTCCATATCTTTCCAATTGTTGATGGAGTTGGCCGACAAGTCGAGGTACTATTTTAACTCATTCTATCCTAAAGATAGAGGGAACATCTAGGTTACAACATCCTAATGTTATATCTGGTGTCGGTTCATGACTTCCTTATAGGCCTGGAGATGTTCTTCTACGGTTCACCTAGATGCTCATATTTGGGACAGATCTTTTCCAGATGTGGTGGAAGATCATTGGTGGCACCAGGGAACTGCCCCATTGGGGACCCAGTGTTACCAAAGTAATTTGCCATTGGGGCTGTTTGATTTTGGCTAGGTTGAAAGTTGGTCCCCAGGATTATCTAAGGAATTCAAGTATTCTGGTGTGTAGCACATCCCCAAATAAAGTTGGCTAGTTGTTTGGTTTGTTGGGTCCTACTCTTTTGGACACGAGGTTTGAGTTCTATAAACTCTCTGGGATTTGGGGCTGATCATAGGATCCTATCAAAGCTTAAGGGTGAAGATGACCCTCTTCCATATAAATTTTGGCTTCTAAAACTACTTCTTGGGGAACCCTCGAGCGGTGTAAAATCTAAATATTTTGAGGGAGACGAGCTCATGCCCTCCTTCTAGTGCCAGTTTCTATTGATGGGACTTTGTGACTGGTTCTGCCAATAGTAATAAGTTGTCACCTGGTACTAGGGTACCGCCTAACTACACCTATAAAGGCTCTCCAGAGAATGAATTCTCTCAGCTTTCAAGAACTTGGGTGTCGGGTCTCGACGGTGCGGGGAAGCTAAGTTGGGTAAGTGACTATTTTTTTTTCTTTGGGGGGGGGGATAGCTGGTTTTACTCATCTTCTTTAGGTATTTCAGCAATGGGGATTGGGTTTCCTGCAAGCGTGTTATGTTTACCGAATAAATTGAAAAAGATAGGCCAGAGTTAGAGTTTGGTACTTCTACTTATAGTTATGCAACATATTTCAAATATCAACATTGCTCCAATGTAAGAACTACACTAAATACCTAATACATATAGAACCAACAATTCATACATATTCAATAGCAAGGGGAAATGAGATCATTAATCTAAACAAAACATTAGAGCAAAGGACATTAGAAACATACAACACAAAAGATGCTTGTGAACTCCAAAATTAGAACAACACATAACCAGTAGTCATAAGGTGTTCCTTTTTCTTCATTAACTTAAAGAATTCCAACATAACTGGTAGATAAAATCATGTCTCTAGGGGAGCATCTAAAATACTAAGAACTACAGATCATTGAGCTCCTGAAACAACTAGAAATGAAAAGTTATCTTCTATTACTTGCTAGACTACAAAATCATCAATTTTTTGGGCCCTTGTTATGAGGTTGAACTTCTTATTTATACACATAGTTTGACCTAAAACTAACCTAATCTAACTATACACTCAACATATAAAATATACTATCTGATGGATGGTACTACCTGCACCACTTACAATCAGCTTGAAAAGAGAATAGGTCTGAAAAAATAGAGGAAGAAGACAAGAAGGGAAAGCTGGAAGAATCATCATAGAGAAGAGTTCCAGGGTATTAATAGAGGAAATCCAATCTTCCCGGTATTTGAGGCTACATGCCTCATAAATGCAGAATGTGGCTCACTATCTTTGATGCACACCAAGAAGTTAATGTAGGAGTGGTACCTCAGGAGAATCATCTATCAGAGCCATTCCTTCATATAACATACCTTACAAGGATCACCTACCTGCTAACCCCTTATTAACTTCTTGACAATGAGGAGTTGGTTCCAGGGAAACTAGACGCGGGTCACTGTGAAAGAATACAAAAATTTGGACCCATAATTCTGGAGTCTGGGAGCTTATGCTCAAAGAATAATGAATCTACAAAATTGTACCCCGCTGGTGAAAATCTCTAGAATCTAGAGAACCTTACTATGCCTTGTATGTTTTGAGTGCTTCTAAAAGATGGGGAATTCCCTCTTTGTCAATGTCCTTAATGCACACCTGGCAGAACTTGGCCACTTCCAATTACTCACCCATATCTAGGGAATTTCCTTTAAATTATGTGGCCATCTTTGTTGCGTCATGGGCCTTGAGCATCATGTAGGATAAGCGTGACATTTTTGCTTGGTCAAAATCTCCTAGGGACCGGTACCATGACTCCATTAATTCATCAAACTTCCCCATAATGAAGTCCACTAGTGTACATGTATCTGTACTGAAGGGTTCAAATTCTAAAACCCTTGTGAAAAAAGTATTATATAAATTCAAAGAATATTCTACCTCCGGGACCTTGTCTTTCAGGGCCACTACCAATTGCTTGCTAATCTCCAATTTGAGATCAAGTCTTGAGTGTTGGACCTGGATAAAATCAAAATACTCTTCCCCTAAAATATGCATCTCCACAATGGGTTCATCCCCGAGATTCATGAGTTCTCCTAACTCACTCATCCACACCTCATATTGTTTGGTTTCTCCCTCCCATAGAAAAATGGTGCCTTTGACATGGTGCAATATGTTGCCAGTTGTATGCAGGTTCAGGAATTTTGTTTCTAAGAAATGCCAGACATTTCCTACATGCTTGGCTACCTACTTGTCCACTGCCTACACTTTCTTTTTCATGTTCTTCAGTGCATCAATGTCACCCTATTGGAGCGGTCTTCCAGATTTAGAATTTTCTAGATGAATTGCAATTCAATGGCTGCACTAGCTTTGTTAGAAGCCCAATGAGATTTATATTCTTTTCCTTTTCCTCTTTCAATCTTTGGGCTTGTTTATTATATCAGGCTTCAATTGCCCAGTTAGCCTCTATTATTAGGTCCAATTCACCCTACTTGTCCCTCTTCCCCAGAGGTACCTATGTGACAATATATTCCATAGCACTTACCATTGCTTCCTCCTTTTCTAGAGGAGGGGTCACAATAACCGCAACTATATCTCTACCCAGAACAATCTGAATGGAATGGAGGGTCTAGGCCTTCTTTGGCTTGGGAATGCCTTGACTCTGGGCCATCATCTCAGCTAGGGAGAGATGGACTTTTTTTGTCACCGGGGCCTTTCTCTTCTTTGAATCCACCAACCATTTTGGTGGCGGGGCAGCCTTGCTACTAGAGCCTGATTATTTGGGTCTTCTCCAGGGTTTTGCTGCTCACCCCAGTGTCTATAGTCTCTTTAGACTCTTTCTCTTGGTTCCTGAGATCACCTGCACCATCCACCTTTGTGGCATCAATATCTATTTCCTTAGTGTCCCTGTCCTTAACAACATTGGCATAATCAACATCCTTATCTCTGAGGTTCTCACCCTCATTCTGCTTCTGCTGCTATTCTCTGGCATCATTCGCTAGGACATTCTCCTCCATTGGTGTATCTTTTGGAGGTGGAAAAGGTGTTCAAACTAGATCTGACTATAGCATTACAAGGATCACCTTTCCAAAGGATACACTACCCTAGGTAGGCGAAGGCATCTGGAGTATGGTGGTTGAGGTTATGGTTAGTCTCAAAGGTCTGGTTCCCTCAGCTAAAGTTGGCTGCTCATCTTGTACATGCCTCTTTTCTCCTATTTCAGTCCCTAAGACCAGTATCTCCTGAACATCCGGGATTTCCTCATGTTCTTTCTCTTTTTATTTTTCCGCTCAGACCTCTTTTTCCATGACAACTTCTTTCTCTAGTATCTCCCCTTTAGTGGGGATTGTTTCTACTTCCTGCACGGTGATCTCCTCCACTGCTTTCCCTATATCTCCCTGCAAGTTCACAAGTTCATCAGTCCCAAAGATGTCATCAAAATCATCATGTGGAGGGGAGGTCTCCAAGTGATTCTCTAGTTCAGGGGAGTCTGGGATAATCTCCACCTCAGGGATGTTAGGCATCCCAAGATCTGTGTTTGCCCTTGGTGGAGTGATATTTGTTCTTTTCTTCTTTCTTCTCATCGCTAGTGGGGGTCTGACATCAAAAATGGCCACATATTCATCCTCCACTCCTACCCTCACTACTCAGACCATAAGTTATACAAGTGAAGGGGATCCATAAGGGAGGGAAGGTTCTACCAGAGTAATTGGGAGGCCAAGCCTGGTGCCTAGCACTTCCATCAGCTGATAGGACACTGCCTTCTGAATGTGCACCTATTCCATAATGGGGGATAAAAATATAGATGGAACCTAGGCCGGGGTATAAAATTTTCTCTTTCCTTTGTCCCTACCTTGCCCAGAGGTTCCAGATCAAGAAGTAGATCTCTGCAAAAATGGGCCAGCTCTGTGGGTGCTCTTTGGACATACCTTCGAAAAATATGCATGACTGCATTCAATCACATCATGGATGATTTTCTCAATTGCTGGGATTTTTAGGATATCCCAATCCACTAGAGGGAGGGCCATCTTATCCACTCCCTGAGCCTTGTACTATGGGTCTTCTGTGGACTCGGTATATAAAAATTCCTTTGGAAAGGCCCAAAGCTTGAGACACTTCATCATACCTTGTGTCATTCTGACAAAGTATAGATTCCAGACTTCAAAATTATCTTGGCAGTCTGTCCAAAAGTCCTCCATTTGAGGCTCCTGGGGGTCTGACACACAGGGCAATGCCAAAGCTATTTTATCCAATGGCTCATAGTTCTTCCATGCCAAGTAAATTTTTGCTATCCCCAGACATTTCAATTCATTGTTGACTTCCTTCGCCCCTGCAAGGCTGCAAGTTTAGTTCTTGTAGGTGATTGGGAAAGGAATGTTGGTGACCTTCTTGAGGCCAAAAAGAGTGTGCAGCTCCAGGTTCTGCCTGCAATATTCCAAAAGAATAATCCTATCCCCACAATGCTTGGGCAATAGGCAGGGTTTTCTAGAGAATCTGGTCACCTGAATGTAAGAGTGTTGTTGAAATTGGCTGTAATAATGAAAAGGATGATCTACAGAACCTTCTCAAATTCATGTAATGCCAAGGCCCGTGTGATAATAGTAGAATTGGAAAACTGAGGGTTCCCCAATCCTGAAGTGAATGTTCCAGTGTTGAAAGACACTAAGGGTATCGAGTAGCCTGAGGGAAGAGGAGCAGTAAGCATGATAGCCCAAATGGCTATGTTGTTGTGTTCTGCCAATGCAAGAATAAGCTTCAGAGCCTGCACTGAGCAGGGAAAGTAGGTAGCTTTGAGGATTCTAGAGGCTACCACATTTAGTTCCATTAGGTCTCTGGCCTTGCCCTAAATAAACATCATTTTTACCAAGGCCTACAGTTTGGCCCATGCTCTAACACTTGTGTCGGTGATCATCGACAATTTGGAATCTTCTTTAGATCCCAGAAAAGCCCCCTCCTTCAAATATTTAGCGCTTAGTGGAATATTTTCTAAGGCCTTCTTGGCCTTGGTCCTAATAGCTTGCCAGGTTGAAGTGGTTGGGAGATCTGGACTCCTAAGTGGAGAAGATGCTTTAGAAATGATGGATCTATGAATTTATTGGCAACTTGCAAGACTGGACAACCGTCAATATAGATAAAACAAAATAATTTTTTGGGTCTCGAGGATTTTATCATTGCCTCACATCTGTTCCTAAAAAGGTATTAGTTTGCATCAAACCCCAAAAATATATTAAACGAAATGACTTGTTTGGAATTTGATCAATGCCTGGGGGTTTTGGGGATTCTAGCTCATGCGGTGAATGAAGTGAAGGTCAAAGGGGAACATGGGACCTGGAGTCCAGAAAACTGACCGTTATTGACATGATCAGTAATGAGCCATGCTAGGTTGACATGGGGTGTCACATGGTCATGCAATAAAGGGAGTAATGGCATTAACAGTGACAACTATCATAAGACGCAAGGGAAAATATGCCACTTGGGCCAGTTTTGAATACTTTCACATGGGAAAATTAACCCTGCCATTAAAGCAGAGATGATGGAGGAGAGAGAAAGCCTACAAACTCAATCAGGCAAGGTTCCAAGTTTGAATTTTCAAGCACTAGGTGGGCGATCTTGACACCTTAATAACATGCAGAGGGGTATGGTGAGCTTGCCACCAGACAGGGGGAGAATATACAAAAATGCACAGGATTTACAAGCACTTATGTATATTGGGCCAAAGAACAACTTACAGACCGACCCAATAACAAACTTGTTTACAGCTAGTCACAAACTAACAACAAATTACAAAAATTATAGAAAATGTAAAACCATTACACTTTTTACAACTACACAAAGGGTGGACAACCCTCTGGCAGAGCCATCCCACCAATGAGAAGCGACAACAAAGGACAAAATAGGAAATAGAGGCAAAAAGCAAAATGCAAGAAACCCAAAACAAAACCAGAAAGTGAAGAGGAGGAACCAAAAGGTCCAACCTTAGAAATGAGGCATGTGGGGGGACAAACATAGGAGGTGCTCTGCAAGTGAACAACTTCAAATAACCATGAGCACACAACTTTCATTCACTGTTTAAGCTTCGGGAAAAAAATCACACTTAGCTGCTGTTGAAATCGCTCAAATCTCTTTGAATCACTCTAGGGTAATTTGTTTGGTTTTGAATGTAACAATGACTAGTGAAACTCTATTTATACCCCTATGGTAAAAACACACAGCTTCTTTCTATGAATCCTAAGAAAGGCAAACCTCCAGACTCTAGGTCCAGGGATCCCATGCAACCACACCTTATAATAAAAGAGGATGTAGTGACAGAGAATCCTAGAGTTCGGGGTTCAGCCAGCACATAAAACAAAAACCACTCTAGGACCATGTCCTGGAGGAAGAGAAACTAAAAAATGGAAACAATGACCCCACAGAGGCAAAGGTCGGAAGAAAACAAAAAGAAAAGGAACAAAGAAAAAATAAAAAAGGGGGACCGAACATTTTTCTAACAAAATGTAGGGACAGGTATGCAGGGCATAACATGTCCTAATAAACAATCATACTCACAATATAGTAGAAGTTACTCTGTACACAACCCACCACCTCAGGATCAGCCACCTCAGACTGACGAAAATATAATTGACCTAAAATAGGGACATGAGGTTGATATAGTTGTTGACCCTCCACATAAAAAGAAAAATGTGGAAGCAGGGGAGCCCTCTCTTGTCAAGACACAGAAGAAGAAAAAAGACAAATTAAGTGCATTATTCATAGGGACAAGTGCCTATGATCACCAATTAAGGAAGGTCATAAGAGAAGGCAAGAAGAAAAGATAAGATACATATGACAATGTTGAGATGCCTCTCTTATTCTATTAGGATGAAAGGGAGTTGCAACAAGAGGAATTCTTAAAGGATGATGAATTCATAAAGACCAAAGAATTCAAATACTTCCTTATATGGGATAAACAAAAGCAAGTGGGAACATAATTGAAATTTGATGCAGGAGAAGCCATAAAAATTGAAGCCTTATAGGCTCTCCAACAATATGATCTAGAATCTGAGAATATGAAACCTGATGAGGCTAGACAACTAGTAAATTCTAGTAGCATGTTATTAGTAAAGGGATGGTACTTGGATTCATCTTTCATCATAGACCAAATCAGAAGGCAGCCAGACATCAAATTCTCAATAGAGACACAAGTGGGAGAGATGATTAAAGGGTGTGGTTACAATGCACAATCTCAGACCCTAGCTATGTGGGCTCTAGCTCCCAAGAACCAAAAGCCATCATTGGTCAATGTACAAGAGAATATGGAATGAGATAAAATTATCTGGTTTATTCATAACACAGGGGATCTAGAAATTTTAGAGGCCCTAACCCACTTTGCACATTTGAATGAAGAAAAAGCTGTGCAAATGTCCAATATGTATAAAATTTTATTTGATGAAACAAGCCTCATTGCAAAGGATAGAGAGTTGGGTTTGATAAAAATCAGTGCTATGGAAAAGATAATTTTAGATCTAACTTAGAATTTACAAGAGATCCCAGAGGTTGTTCCTACTGAAACTAAACAAGCTGAAGATGCACTTGTGCAAACAAAGGATACAAGGTATGCTTCGAAGGAAATAGAGAAAAAGGATGGAGAGAAGAATGATGTATCTTTAGAAGCATTTTTTAACATCTTACAACATAGGATTAACATCCTAAAGGATAAATTTGATTTAGTGCATGGAGCATATAACACGTTTCCTAGCCTACAAGTGGAGGTAACTAATTTTGTTTCAATATTGAACCTTTATTTTGGGACTTAGTCAGTTAGGACCAGTTAATTTGAGAGTTTAGCATCCCTACAACCACTTAGGTAAGACTTTCTAGAAATAGTCACATAGGTGGGTGATGAAATAGAGAAAATTTGGGTAACCTTGTCCTTTTTCAAGGGCAAGGAAAATCATATAGATACCAGATTGAACATGTTTGGATCTGATTACAATGAATTTATTCCTTCAATTAGAGCAAAAGAAAATCAGATCAAAGCAGTGGAGACATGGAGAAATGAATTTGATTCATTATTACCTAGTAAAGAGGCATTTGTTTCTGACACTAATGAACTAGATATGGAAAGGTTCAATAGAACCTTGGGTGAGGAATTTAAGGCCAAAACATATTTCAAATAATTTGAAATAGATTTTAAGAGCATAATAGATGTTATATGGGAGAGGAAAAATCAAAAAATAGAAAGCATTCAGAGCTTTAGTTAGCCTATAGAGGAAGATGTAGTAGCATGGGATGTTCTTACAAAGCTCAAGAAAAACAAGACAACAATAATTGACCTTGACATACTAGATGAAGAGTGAAGAGGACACTTGGCACCTGATCTCTAAGCACATGGAGGATAATTATCATAAATAATAGTGTAAGTTAGCCTAAAATGATGGCCACTAGATCTGGTTACAAGTACATGAAGTTATCCAGAATATCAATAGACAAAGGTGCCAGCTATTGAAGATTTGAAGATCAAATTTTATTGTCAACAAGTTTTGTCTTTCCACCTTTTAGAGGTCTAACTGTAAATTTTGTCTTTTAATGCCTTTAGGGTTAGCTTAGCCATTTGAACCTTGTTGCATCCTTCAATTTTGAGGATTCCAAGATGGCTAATGCTCCATATATATAGCAAGTAGAAAGACATTGTAAAGGATGGTAAAATCAAAACTGTGAAGCAGACTTTTCAATTTTGTCTAGATTTCAAAAGGTTTTCAGTCTATTTGAATGTATTGGATCAAAAGATTATTAATAAAATACAATGGAATTTCCTGTTTCAGATCTTTGATGTCTTTTTTCATTTATGTTTCAGCTCTTGTATTTTTAATTTGTAAGACATTTTAAAAGTACCAGTTATAAGGTAAATGTGCTATTATTTGTGAGTATTTCAAGGAGGGATTAAATCTTGCAAATAGTTCCAGAGGGTTAGGGTTTTGTGCAAGAATTTGATATAGAGATGTGAGAGTGAGAGGATAGTTTGTAAGGCATTCTATATAGGATTTTATCTGTGTTCTAATTAATTTTCTTCTTTGTGAATGTATGTTCCATTATGAATCTTTTCCTGAGATTAGGCACTAGTCAAGTTTTTGACAAGTAGTTCTTATCATCAATAAATTATAAGAAAAATATTTTATTTCTGTTATTAAGAAAAAATATGTCTAATTAATTGTGTTGAGAAATACAATTCATTGTGGTGTTTCCTTGAAGAGAGAATCAGTAGGTTATCCTTCATAAGTCTAGAATTAAAAAAGAAGAAGGATGGGAATCCTTAATTCACTATTGTTTTCCCTTGTCATGTTCATAATCCAGCCTGTTAAAATTTGCATTAAATTGGTTGTGTTATCCTTCTAGATGTGTTATCATTTGTTGCAGTAATAGGCATGAAATAAATCAGTGTAGTGTTAATCCCACTATTAAGTTACTGAGAAATAATAATCTGAGAAAGGTATACCCACCTAAGTGATGTGGGGCTCAAAGAAGAAGAAGGATTGTATCCTTGTTAATTAGCCTTTTACTTGTATGAATCAGGAATTCAGAATCTAGGAGTCAATCTTGATAGTTGCATTGTGATTCAACAAAAAAAAGCGCTAACAAATTGGCAACTCTAATGGGGAATATTTTTAATGTTCTAGAGTTATGTTTATTAGAGAGTTAGTCCTTGTGATACTAAGAATAAGTTTTCTTTTCCTAATAATTGTAAGAGAAAGTCTATTTTGTTTATCTGCCATTACAAACTGCATGAAGGTCACGATCCTAAAAATGATACAAATATTATCTCACATAGATTAAGTGGTGGTTCTGAATTCTTTGATGTGCTCCAGTACATATTTTTGAAGAATATTTCCAAGAGAAAGTGAATCTGCACAAGTATAGATAGTGAAGGATAGTGCTCTTGTGATTACATATTTGACCAAGGTGAGAAAATATTGTGAAAACCTTGCATATGGGCTTTGTTTAGACTTAATTTTGTGAAAGAAAGTCTAAGTTGGGACAAGATTCTCAGCTATTTTATATATTTTTCCTCTACAAAAAGATGGGTACTCTATTCTCTATGCATTCCAATGTGATTTGCATATTGAAAATACTGAATATACTTGTCTAGTTTAAAATATGAGTCACCAAAGAAACACTAGATCTCATTATAGATCTAATCTTGAGAAGTATATTGGAGAAGAGCTCCATACACCTAGAAGGAGACAATGGTCCAAGAGAGGTGGACCCAATTGTGATTCCCCAAATACTTCAAAGGGGAGAATGGAGCCCCCTATTCATAAAAGAAGGTCATCCTCATCTGAGAGTTTAGAGAATTCAAGGCCTCTAGGTCCTAATAGAGATGATACATCTTTTGATACTTTCAGAGATGGAGATATGACAGATGCAGGTTTCTTCCCTACTGAAGAAAATCTAGCTCCACCAAAAGAAACTTCTACTTCTGAGACAACCTCTTATGATTCTGATAAGCTAAGAGATGAGGTTCTGGCTTTGAGAAGAAAGAAAAAGGAGAAAGAAATATAGATAGAGGATGCAAGGAAGAGGTGTGAAGAAGAGTTATATGACTTATTGGTAGAGAGAGAAGAACTATTGGTCGAAACAAGAATAAATGACCTCAAGGCTAAGAGCCTAAGTGAAGAAGTTAAAGGCCTAGATATAGAATTGTTTGGTGATCTTGATTATTTGAGGAAAAAAGTTGCAAATAAGAAATCAAATTCTAGCAAAGATGAGTTTGAAGGAAGTGGGCTTGTCATCAGACAATTGCACCCATATGAGGTTGAATAGAATGTAAAACCCAAGACAAGCAGTAAATATTTCCTTAAAAAGGGTAAGAAAAAGGTTGTTGGTATTATTATAGATGAGCCTAAGAAAAACATGATTATCCCTGCAGGAATACCTCAAGTTGATCTAGAACTTGAACAAGCCAAAAAAGCCACGGAAGATCTAGCAAAAAAACTAGAAAATTTGGAGTTAGAGGTTGCTGCAGCTAATATGAGGATGAAAATAGCTCTCTTACATGCTACTACTAACACTAATGCAAGTAGCTCCATGCCTATTAATCATTGGATTTAGCAAAAAATCAGTCTGTTATTCCTCGTCCAAACAATCAAGGTGTTGGTCCTAAAACTCAAACTTCTGGCCCAAGTGTAGCTACTCAACCTGCTAGTCCTAGTCTAAGTACTCAAGTCTCTCACCTAAAACAAAGTGTTCCCCCACCTATTCAAAGTCAAAATGGAATAGCTGGACTGAGTGGTAATAATGTGTTGGGAAACTTTCAAAGGAGACATGTTCATATGGATAGATATAGAGCCCTTTTCTTTGATGGCATTCTTGGTCACCCAAATGTGATCCCCAATGAGGTAAGAGATGAAATCCCTAAATTCACAGGAAATAATGTCATAACTTGTGAAGAACATTTGAAATATTTTAGTGATAAGATAACTGATTTTGAAATTGAAAATGAAGATGTCATCATGAAAATTTTGTTCAGTCCTTAATAGAAGATGCTAGGGATTGGCTTAGAAATCTACCTAATGATAGTATTGCGTCTTGGGATGAGTTCACAAAATATTTTAGGAAACAATAAAAATAACATGTGAACTATTGTTATATGTTGAATTAATTCAATAATATCAAGAAATTACCTAATGAGAGTATGGAAAATTTTAATAATAGATTCCAAAAGGCCATGAATAAATTGTTCCAAGTGCTGAGCTTAGATGAGGAAGTATGTCTGACCACTTATTTCAATGTTGCTAATGGTAAGATGTCTTACCTTCTTAGGGACAAAAACCCAACAATTTTTATATATGCATACAAAGTAGCTATTGCAATTGAGAGCAATGGGCGAGCATCAGGAAAGATGGGAAAAAGGGATGATAGTAAACTTTGGGAAGAAAAGGGACTAGCTAGAAAACTTGTCAAAGAAGATAACATAGTGGAAAAATTAGTAAGTGTTATAAAAGACCTCACTGCTAAAATGGACAAAAATGATAGGGGAGGTTACCGAGATAACAAATATTAAAACCAAAGATTTGATAAGCAGTCTAACTTGAGGGATTACCCATACAAAACAAACTGGAATAATGGGAAACTTGTCTCTGAAGATCAAGAGAACCAAAAAGCCAAGGAAACTCCTGATCCCCTAAAAATGAATAGTACAAATTATGTTGAAAACACTCCTTGGTGTGTTTCCTGCAATATGTCACATTCTTCATATCAATGTGTGGTAGCCCAAGCCTTATCTGATCAAATGGATGAAAAGGATGAACAAACAGGTACAGGGCAAGAAGGCCCTGACGTTAACATGTTTGTAGTGAAAAGACCTTATCCATGGTATTCAAATAAAGATGATCCTCTTTAAGATATGCATGTTACAAGAGGGAAATACTTAGAGTATCAGTAATCTTTAGTTTTTGATTCAAATGATGAGGTTGATATTATGTCACAGGAAACTATAAATGTAGTAGGAAATGATAAGTCACATTCTCATTTCAAAATTCCTACTGATGAAGAAAGGAGGTTCTTGACTACTGCAACCATCAATCAATCTAGGGAGGCATATAATTTGAGAAATAGGAGAGTGGAGCCTACTCAAGGTAAGCTTGCCCATCCTTATATCAGAAAAGATTCCCCTTAAGGTGTTGTAGATTCTCCTGTCAAGGAAAGAAAAGACAAGAAGTCTGCAAGACATGTATAACCTTCTCCTAATTAGAAGGAAAAAGAAGGAACAAAAGAGGAGAAAGTAACCAGTGATAAAGCCAAGAAAGGTAAAAAAAGTGTGATGTATTCTCTGAACTACCCATGTTTGACATTAAACATGCTCTAACTCAGATGAAAGTTTTAGTCCCACTAATGGAGATGCTGAAAATAAAAGAGCATAAAGAAGCTGCATTAGAACTTTTGAGAGGGATAGATGATGTCTCTATGTCAAACCATGAAAAAATGTCCTTGACTTCAAATAATGATAGAAAGGAAATTCCATCTGTCAAGGAAAAGGAAGAACAAATGAAAGGAAAAGAAAAAAAGCAAAGAAATTTCCAATATCTGCATTGGCAATGTAATTACCCAAGAACCATTGTCTGTTGATCCATTTTATGTCACTTTGGTGGTTAATAATTTCTTAGTGAAAATTTTCATGATAGATTCTGGTGCTACAACAACTGTAAAGTCATATCAGGTCATGAAAGAATTGGGCCTTCAAGTCACTACCCTTGCTGGAAGTTGTTATGCAATGGATAATAGGGAAGTTCCTGTGATAGGAACATAGAAAGACATTGAAGTAAAAATTTCTTCTTTCCCAGAAGATACTTACAGAGTGGACATAGTTGTTTTGGATACCAAACCCCATTATGGTATGCTCTTGTCAATACAATGGGCAGGAGGAGTGGGTGGAAGATTTTAGTTAGACTTATCTTATGCAATAATTACCGTAAATGGTAATGAGTTCAAGTTGTATAGAGAACCTCTTTCACCTATCATGGTGGATATTTTTACACCTGACCAATTAAATTGTTGTGTAGACATTGACATTGAAAGATTTGTTGTGGAAGAGATCAAGCCACGGTTGAGGAATACTGATCTAATTGTTGATGAGTTGTTGTTGCAATGAGATGGACTATTGTAGATGTACTTTAATGGAGGATGTTCCAAGGAAGGATCATGATCAGGAGTCTTATTCATTTCCCCATCGAGTATTAATTTTAAATATTCTTTCTTTTTAACCTTTCATTGTACAAATAACACAACCGACTATGAGGCCTTAAAATTGGGAATGGATATTGCCATTAAAAATGGTATCAAATGTTTGAAAATTCATGGAGATTCCCAATTGAACGTATCTCAAATAAGGGCACAGTATGCTACCAAAGATGATAGATTGAGGTTGTACACATATGCAGTTTGGGATAGGTTAGAATTCTTTGATTCTTTTAACATTCTTTGGGTAGAAAGATCAAACAACATAATGGCAGACTTTCTTGCTAATGTTTCCCTAAAAAACTATGATGTTACCCTGGCTAGCATATCTATGGTAGAAGTTAAAAATAGACCAACAGTCCTAGATAATATCCATAACTGGAAAGTGTTTGAGGATGATGATGACATCCTTAGATTTATCCAATGTGTAGATCAATATGATGGCCAAAAAATTGACTATGAATCTTTAGTAGCAGTTGTGGACGGCAGGGAAAATATTTTTGATCAAGAAGTTATTCAGCTAGCTACTGTGTGTTATTTGTGCACCTATTTTCTGCAACACAACACTTCAACAAGTCATTATATTAGTGAAAAAAAAGAATAAGAAAGCAAATCAATCACTAAAATCAACCTATTGCTTCCTATCTAAGAGGAGTGTGAATAATGCTATAATTGCCCTCAGATTATGCATTTATCAGTGACATATACAACTTAGAATGGAAGATTCAAATTAATTTAGCCTAAATTCTCAAGAAATGTTCATTTTAAGCTCTAAAATGAAAGATTATAATAATGAAAATGAAGAATGAGCTAAAATGCATGAATATCTTTAATAATATTTGCAACATAAGTTTGCAAATTGAAATCTGAAATTAGGGTCCCATTGAGCTTAAAATTCATTCTATTTATATAAGAATTTAGTAAATGAGAAGTTAGGATTGAAAGTGGAAGAGAGGTGGAGATTGAATCTTTGGTGATCCATGTGAGGTGATCCAAGTGATTTAACTCCCATTGCTTAGGGAATTGACTTTCCCTTTTTGCAAATGGAAATGTAATTTAGTATTTATTTTATTCCTTTTAATTAATTACTTTAGCCATGTTTTGATTTGTTTTTATTGAATTGAATTTATTTGATTTAATTGGCTAAGGCAATTAATGTAATTTAGGGATTAAATTGATTTAAATGAATTATGCCAATAAATTGTAGAATTTCCTTGACATAATTAGGGGTATGATCAAACTTAGGGAAAATAGGGTCTATGGTTAGAGTAGACCAAATTAGGATGGTTACATTTTCCACTCTTTGAATAGATATGTGAGCAGCGCATGGGTTCAAAGAAAGTTTTGATGTTGACTTCAAAAGTTTGAGAATCTCGCACTTGATCGAAGGAAATGTCTGATGAGATCAATCTCACACTTGATTGAACTAAATTGATAGAATTGACTTTGAACTTGATCAAACAAAGGTCAATAAGAAAATATCTTAAAGATATCAATTCTGAGCTTGGTTGTCGTCCAAGAATTGATAATACTGGCTCCAAACTTGATCAAATAAAGGTCAATAAGAAAAGATCCTAATGATACCAATTTTCAACTTGGTTGTCATTCAAGAATTGATAATATGGATTTCAAACTTGATCAAATGAAGGTTAGTAAAAAGCTGCTAGGAGCTTAATAAGAATCTGAGAAAAAGTAGACATAAGATATCCAGCTTGTGAGAACCGAACCCTTCAATCGAACAGTCCTGACTTAGTCAAGGAACTATCATGCCTTTAGTCTATTGATGATGAAGTTTTTTTTAATGTTGTTTCGAGAAAGAATTTGATTGATTTAAGTGTGATTATGCCCCCTCAGGAATGGAATTGAAGGAAAAATAATAAATCCCTCTATAGAATGATGTATCACTTGAATTGATTGATTGAATCGAGAAAGAATCAACTTAGAAGAAGTGGAGAAACGAAGGTGTGTTAAGAGAAAAAATAATTTTACCAAGTTAGTCACGTTGAAATCTAATTTTTGAGTCTGATAAAATGATGTCTGACCAATATTTTTGATGAATAATGTGCCATTGGATGATATAGAACCCAGAAAATTGATTGTGTAAAGCCTGCAAATCATTTTAGGAACATATGGAGCAATTTTGCATTTTTGGTAACTATCATAAAATGTTGACTGTGCTATGTAGAAAATTTTCTGTGCATTCAATTTTGTTCCCAATTGATTAGAAGGAGAAAAAAATGAGTTTCAGTTGTCTGGGAGGATATTTAGAGCTCTTAAATAGCCCAAAAAGTCAAATATATATCTCAAAATTCACTTTTTACCCATTCATTTTCATTTTTATCCTTGGTAATTCAAGGAGCTCTGCAGAGAAGATGCTGGTCCCCATGGAGAAGCATAGTTTTGAGCTCAACCAAAACAATCAATGACCATCTGACTACCCACCTCCAGTAAGTACTCAAAAACTTACTTTGTCAAATCCTCAGATTCTAGTTTTATGCATTTTGGTAGTAGTTATAGGCATTTTAATTTTGATTCGCTTCCTAAATTTAGGATCGCACCCGGTCAATCTTGAGTTGCACCCTATTTTCATCAAATTTCCCATGTCTCATCTTGTCTTTTCAGGATCACACCTTGTTGCAATTTCATCACTTTTGGTAATGTTTAGATAGGAATTGAATGTTTTCACATCCTATTGGAACAGGGTCACACATCGCATCCTGCATCGCATCTTGTCGCTTCCCATATGCCCCATTGCATCTCAGAAATTACAAATCACATCCTATAAAATGGATCACACCCTGTAGGAACAGAGTCATTTTTGGTTTTGGACTTAGTTATCTTCCAATTTTGACTATTTTTCTCTGTCTAATGATAAAAAACACTTAGCTGATTATGTTTCTATTTAGTTGTCTTAGATAGTGTACAAATTTGAGCTTTTGTATAATTTCTTTCTTTTGAACAAGTCCCTTTTGAGGTCGTATCTTTCTAAGGACCGTACCCTGGTCATGTCCTTGCATTGTCTAGATCTTTGACTGATGACGAGGTAGAGTTGGTCGCTTGTGTAGGATTACTGTCACTGAGAGATTTACCCAACATTAGGGTAAATCGAGGGTTTTTGACTGCTCTGGCTGAGAGGTGGCATTCTGAGCACAACACCTTCCATCTCCTGACTGGTGAGATGACCATCACACCTGACGATGTGTTGCACATTCTTAGAGTTCCTATGATGGGTCAAGAGGTTCAGTTTGATTCAATTTCTATTACAGATATTGCCATGGCGCAACGGTTCTTTTGAGATGATATTATAGCTTGTTGTTACCTCACGTGGGACTATATGTACAATCACTACAATCGGCTTCTAGTATACTTGGATGGATTGATCAGAGGCATCCTTATGCTTGACCAAGGACAACATGGATTTATGGTTGGTTGGGTTGATATGTTGGAGCAGATGATAGTTTCTACATGTAGATTTGCATGTGGTAGCAGCATACTTGCCCATATTTAGAGGAAGTTGCACAAGATAGTGTACAAGTATTCACATAGAATGACTGTTGGCATCCTTGTGTTACAAATTTGGGCCTAGGTGCATATCCCAGTTACACGGCTGGTAGTTGATAGGCAGTGGTTAGATTAGTAGCAGTATGTATACATGTACTCTGGTTGGATTCAATAGCCCCATCTAGGCAAGGTAGAGTATTGGTGCTAGTTATTCGATTCTATGACTGTATTAGTACGGTGACCATACCTTGATTATTTGGAGTGGCTCTCTGATAGGAAAAATATGCCTTTTTTTTATTTTAGAGAAGATATTTAATTGGAAAGACTAGATACATAGTTGAGTGATTCTTGGTCACATGGGTTTTGAGGCATTACAACTGAGTGTAGGTCAAGTTACAAGATTTGTCTGTATATGTACAAATCTATTATGATGAGACATTTTGGGGTACTCATTTAGTTTATGAGACAACACAACATGCCATCAGAGATATAGTTGCAATTCCATGGGATCTTCTTCTAGAGGTAGTAGATGTAGGATGCTCAAATGGATATCATGCTCAGATGCTCCAGTATCCATTTCCACATTTTACAGTGCCTAAGGAGGAAGTTCCTCGCATTGAGGATCCTTTAGACTATGATCCCACTAATGATCATCCTGTGAGAGGAAGAGGGGGAGCTCAGAGGGAGAGACAAGATGGAGGGAGGGATGGTGGCAAAGATGGTGGGAGACGAGATGGGAGGTTCCCTCCTCTGAATAGAGGATATGGTCCAGATGATGGTGATGATGTAGATGATAGGGGTGGGGTGATGTGGCAAGGAGGGGAGAGGGTGCCATCAGAAGTGGGAGGTGGAATCATCTTAGATTTGTTTCTCCCTAGAGAGATCCAGGTCCACTATTGACTAGAGATCAGTAACAACAACGATAGCGTTAGTAGGATACTTAGTAGGATAGGTCACAAGATATGCCTTCTAGATAGGATATAGGTAGCAGCTCAGGCAGAGATGGTGATTCTTTGACACAGTGTGAGTGTGAGTGTGAGTAGCTCAGAGCTAGGATCACTACTTTAGAGGCCTTACTTGTAGATAGGGATGCACATCTCGAGCATCTTAGATCAGATAGAGACACACAACTCTATCATCTTAGAGAAGAGAGAGACAAACATGGTGACATGCTCAGGGAAGAGAGAGATACCCAGGCTCAAGTAGATACTCACCAGGGATAGAGAGAAATATATTACTTCAGTTTATATCATGTTGTGGTTTCTAGAGGGGTAGAGAGCACCTTTATTTTCATGGATGGCTCAGTAGTTTGAGGGGGCCAGGCCTCCACCAGCTCCATTTGTACCACCTCCTCCTCCAGATCAGGGAGAGGGTGGCAATGAGTCTTGATACTGCATTTTGTCATATTTTGAGATTATTTTGTATACCTGGATCCTTCTGAGATCATTTATTGTACCATGACATTTATACATGTATATTTGATTCACACTTGATACTCTGATACTCTTTTTGTAGATAGTTCCACATTTTTTAATTTGTTCCATATTTGATATATCTAAGATAATTGTTCCTAATTTTTCTATGTTCATGGGTTCTTTTGTTTTGATAGATGTTTAGATGCACATGTGATTATTATCTTGGTCTCTTGATGAGTTAGATTAGATATGTGATGACATCATTTATGCTTTTTTATTTATTACTGATATATAAATGTGTTTCAAATGATGCTAAGTGAATATGCAAATTAATTTTTTTGAGATTTTCTTTATGAAAACAAATGTATGGATGCACTTAGGATGTAGAAATAAATGCAATGCTTGAAAGCTTTGTTTTTGGCTTTTCTTTTTCTCATTTATGAATGCATAATATATGTCATGGTTATGCAATGACATTGATATCAGTAATATTGATTATGTAATTAACTTGGATTTGGGATGAATTGAGAAATCATTTTAAGCTCAGGTCCTTTTATGTTGTTCTTTCAAATGAATCGTGCAATCTCTAAATGAGTCTACATGCAGACTCTTAGGACTGTCACTGATTAGTATACATTGTAGCATTTTGTCATCATTGGGAATTTTTGTAACGGACATCACCTGATAGTACAACTATCATTAATACCCATTGGTATCATGAAAGTATGAATACTATGTGTATTGGATGCAATGTCAAAAATAAAATTAGGCATCAAGGCATAGAAGCCAGGATGACAAGTTAGTTATCTCCTTTTACTATTAAGAATCAGTTTTTGTTCAAGTGTAATGTAAGATATGTGACCCATAATGAATTTGAAAATTCATATCCTTGCGTGCTTCATATAGTGTACACCTTAGTGAGAATCTGATTTAGAAAATAGACAAGGAAATTATTCCAACCTCACTGTAGTTTACACATAACAAGGATTGAAATATATGCGGCTATCCACTCATGTTGGCAGCCCTTACCATAAATATCCAAGTTACGTGAAATTTGTAGGATCATCTCACTATAACATTTGGGGTCAAATTTTGACGCCAATTTCTAACGATGCTACCATTTGTGTGTGATTTTTTTTAATTTTTTTTAAGTGCTCCCGACGCTGTCGCAATAGCGACGATACCGTCGTAATTGCAACACCCTCTTGATTATAAACAAAAAAAAAAGAAAAAGAAAGGCTCATTTGTGATTGAGCTGTGCATGCGAGTGGAAGGAAACTATACCATTCTATGCATGAAGAGGGCTCTTATTGTATTGAATCCAGCTAGCAGTCACAATTGAAGAATCCAACAGCTCGTTCATCACACCTCTGGGAAGGTTTGCAATTCATTCAGCTGGTTTCCTTCATTTTTAGGGTATAGCCACCATGTACTCATCAAAAAGCTACCACTGCGTACTCGCCATTTGAGGTATGTCTTGTATTTTAGCCTTTGGTTAAGAGCATATTACAGATATTAGTCAATATGATGAATATACGCTGTAATGAGAACATACGCCGTAATCTGCAGAAACCCTAGCATAAAGAAAGTGATGCTTTGTCATGGGAAGTATGCCACTATTGTCTCACTGAAGCTTTGACCCTATCTATTGAAGGTTAGATGCCAATTAATTTTTCAATGGTTGGTGTCATTTTAAATGCCTCATTGAGGGATTGAACAAACTATCTGGAACCTGGACATTCACGATCTTATTATCAATTTCAATATGTGTCTTGTATTTTAGCCTTTGGTTAAGAGCATATTACATGACTAGAGGTGTATACCCTAAATGGCCTGACTGATATTATTCAATATGATAACATACGCCGTAATCTGCAGAAACCCTAGCATAAAGAAAGTGATGCTTTGTCATGGGCAGTATGCCACTATTGTCTCACTGAAGCTTTGACCCTATCTATTGAAGGTCAGATGCCAATGAATTTTTCAATGGTTGGTGTCTTTTTAAATGCCTCATTGAGGGATTGAAAAAACTATCTGGAACCTGGACATTCAGGATCTTATTATCAATTTCAATATATACATTGAATTATATGGTTTTTCACTATAGATGCTTGAGGATGTTAGTGTTTTTTGCTTTAATTTCTCGCTGGCCTTCTGTCACATTAAAGAATCAGATGTCTTCTCTAGGAGATGAGGTTGAGTCTTTTCTAATGTTTTGGCTTGCATGTCCTATTTTCATTGTTTACTACAAACTTTCTCTACTTTAATAGCTTGAGGATGGTAAAATTTAGTTTATTCCTTGTTGTTTCAAATGCTATACTATTGACTTACTAATGGCGTGGATGAATATGGTTTTTTTCCCTATGGTGGAGGAGCTTGTGCTTAATAAGAGCTACACACATGTTGTTGTTCCTGTATCCTAGGCTACATTGTTGATTCCACAATCTTGATAGGTTAGAAAGTCCTTTTAGGTTATTTTTGTGGTTGGTGATTCTGTCCTTACTAGTGTTTTTTTCTATCTGGGTTTGGTCATTTTTTGATTGTTTGTGTTTATCATGCGATATTACTTCTTGGATGGTTGCCTTGAGATTCTACCCTTTGACCTTGCTGAGGGATGTGTAATCTAGAAGAGATCCTTTGAGTAGTCAATGGTGTGGGATCCCCTACTAGTTGATGGGGTTTGTTCTTTTGTAGCCTTTGTTCCCTGGTTGTTGAGGTTTCCTAGTTGTGAGAGTTCGAGTATGGATCTTAGTTTGTTTGATAATCTCTATCTATGGATAATTGAGACCCCTATTTCTTTGAGGGTTTTCCATGATTAAATTATCTCTTCTCTTTCTAGTCTTAGGTTGACGGGGCTTTGGACCCTTGAAGTTTCTAGCATGAGAAGCCTTTGTGCTTTTGGTTTTGGTTTTATTGAGTAGATTTTGGAGGTTGATTGTATGCTTTTATTTGTTATGAGGAGAGGTTTTGTTTGGGTTATTATTGTTCTTTTTGGTTTCTGATGGGCCTATATCCATCTTGGTGGAGCTAGAAAAGTTATTTCAACTACAAATAGTGTTGGCAGCTGTGGTGATTTTGGTATCTTCTCTTGTGATAATATACAAAGGTACAAATTCTATTAGAGGTGATGGTAGAACATGCTCCCTATATGCTCAGGGAACTTTTTCTATAGTGTGATTTGGGGTGATGATTGTGAGAATTGTGGTGGATGGAGATGGAGGTTTTTTCTCCCCCTCCATCACTGGCAATTGTTTCTTCCTATGTTGGATCCCCCCTTCTAGGGCTATGTTGGAATTATGTTCCAAGTTGTGAACAAGAAGGATGTAAAGCACTATTGCACTACTCGTCAAAATCATAGAGAAATGACGATCAACAAAATCCACAATGGCAGGATGTAAGGGAAAATGAAAATGACATTTAGTGACAATAGGAGTAGCATCATGCCAGGTGATCCCATATGCTGAAAGGGGAAGATTATACCAAATGAATTAGAAGATTCTCATGCACTTATTTTTCTAAAAGTGCATTGTCTATAGCTTTATTATCCAAGAATTTTTCAATTTTATTGGCCTCTCTAAAGCAATGCATAATTTCAAAACATGGAAACTTTTGTAATATACTCATAACAACATTTAATCTGTACTAGAACTTCCAACAATCTGAGGACCCTTTTTAAAAAATATTATAGACAACCATGGAATCCCCATCAATTAGAAGGTTAGAAGCATTCAAAGATAGTGCATGTACTAGGCCTAAAAGAAATGCTTCAAATTCAGACACATTATTTCTGTCAGGAGGACGTTTCTTAAAAACTGCTTTAATAATATGACCCTCATAATTATAGATAAAAACGCCTACTCCAGAAGGCCCTGGGTTGACTTTGGAAGTGAAATCAAAGTTCATATTATAGTACCAAAAATAAAGAATTGTCTCTGGAAGCGAAATCAAAACCAATATATAATACCAAAATAACTCCCATCCCAACTGTGAAATATTGCTCCGGAAATGCACTTACTGCCCACCAATTTGTCGTGATACCCTAACTGCATAAATAGGTGAAAGTCACTGCTTAAATGCATGTCCTAACATTGAAGGGAACTACATTCCATAGAGGCTCGTCATATACATGGAGGTTAAGAAGACCTACAAGGAGTACAATAGCAATACGTGAATGCTTTGAACATATAGTATAATATTCCATGCATGTTAGTTAGGTATCGGACAAACAAATACATGCCCTAGTTTTACCTTAATCCCTCCCAAAGCAGGCCTCATATATTTTCTCTTTAATGGTCTGGTTAGATATTATCAACTGTCCCATTGAAATGCAATGTTCCTTTTG
>MU226793.1:2249442-2275798 GCA_018584345.1 Thuja plicata
CAGGCATTTCAAAATAAAGGTTTTAGCCTCTTTTGTTTATGAAGATAGGCTCTATTTTCATTACTTATTGATATACTAGAGGTGGGAACACCAACATGGGTTTTAATTAGGTAAGCACCAACATCGCCATTACAACTTCCTATAATATTACTGTAATGAATCAATTTCTCAATGCACTACAAGTGCTTCTCAAAAATTTTCAATAATGATTTCAAGTATAGATATAAACTGAACAATAATGTCTTTTACATCATGTGTGTGTAAGATTAACACCTTCATGAAATTAGGACTAATAAAAACTCTATGGAAAGAAAATATGATTTAATCTAAGAATTGAAGCTAAAAATCCATATCATCTCATAGTTCTCTACCTAAGCTTTGTTAAGAGAGCTCTCAGGCTTAATCTCTCTCAAGGAAAGTCCTAGAATGAGAAATAAATGATAAACAATGCTCAAATCTAGCTTAAAAATGCTCAAAATGCTCCAAGATATGTTAGAAAAAAAAAATGCTCCTAAACATGATATACTAAATGCTATGCAAATGCTGAAATGTGATCAAAAGATCTTAAATGCTCTCCATATGCCTATAATAAGGATGCTTTTTCTCTTGAAATTCTTGGATTCCAAACACAGAAAATGGTTTGTATTTATAGCATTTTCCCAAGGGTAGGGGGTAGAGTGAGTTAATCATGATCAAAATTTGGTTAATTCAAAAGTTTTGAGATGTTCTAAAATGGAGGGAAAGTTGGTTGGTTGTATCAAAGAAATTAGGAATTAAATAACTCAATCATTTAATTAATTTAGCCATGGAAGGGTGAATGAGTTGGATTTGATCTTTTTGATTTGAACTATACAATTGAAAAATCAATTGCATAATTTGATTAATCCCTTTAGGCTTGAATTTAATTATTTGATTTCATGATTATTTGATCTTTTAATTTGATTTGATTTTTGTCCTCTTGATTTGATAAATGTCCATTTACTTTGATCCATTTTTTTTGCATTGAGATGGGATTTTAAGGCATTTAGCTGAGATTTATAGTTTTGAATGCTTGAGATACACCTAGTCAATTTTAGGTGTCTACAAATGCCCCTGTTTGAATTAATGTGGGAAGCACATTGATTCAAAGAAAGCTTGATGTCCTGATCATTGATTTGATACTGATGAGCTGATTGACTGATACAAAAACCTGATATGAAGCTCTGATATGAAACCCTAATATGAAACTCTGATATGGTTCCCTGATATGAAACCCTCATATGAAACCCTGATATGAAACTTTGATATGAAACCTTGATTAATAACCCTGATATGATACTCTGATATGATACTCTGATATGAAACTCTGATTTGATAACTCTGATATGATACTCTAATATGATTTGAAATTGCAATGCCCCATATTTGATATAATATATGATGCAGACTCCCAGTTGGATGATATGATGATGCCCCCTCAGAAATGAAATCATATTGATCTTAGGTGTGAAAAATTTGATGATAACTGCTGATAGAATAGATCCAAGATGATTTCATTTCTGATAAACAATGATGCTGAAAGATGTCGAACAAATGCCCCAATGTGCAAAATATGTAGATTTGCTTTGACTGGGTCAAAAGTCTCACAAAATAGGGTAAAATAGCTTAAATAGGTTGAAAAACTCAAATTTACTACTCATTTTCACTTTTTACTATTGAGATTTTGCTCTGATCCTCTAACGATTGATTAGCCAAGCACTGCTTCTGAGGATTAAACTACCACATTTAATGATTTAAACGTTGTAGGGCTTGAAAATCCACGTACACTAATGAAAGTGCCTCCTACCATGAAGTTTGAAATTTGAGATAGAGAATAGATGAAATCCCTTCAATCGATCATCTAGATAACTAAATTAGATTCCAAGCTAGAAAATGTTCATCCAGATTGTCACTTAGTGTTTAGGATATTAGAAAAGTCATAGTAATGAATGTTTGATAGGTCAATCA
This sequence comes from Thuja plicata, assembly GCA_018584345.1. Taxonomy (NCBI): domain Eukaryota; kingdom Viridiplantae; phylum Streptophyta; class Pinopsida; order Cupressales; family Cupressaceae; genus Thuja; species Thuja plicata. Next base: position 2,251,429 of record MU226793.1, read on the forward strand.
GTTTTGATTAAAAATGATTACAAATTTTCCTTGTGTCTCAAGATATAGAGGTTAGGAGCAATAAGTTGATGCGCTCAAGTTAGAGCAAAGATAGATTTAATGTGTTTGATTGATGTAGAATGGTTCACCAAGAGAAAGACTAATATGATTCACTTTGTTTAAAAATGTAGGAACATTACCATAAGTTGAGGGTATGTGGTGTAGCATCTTGGATTTTTGATTTAGTTGATGATCTTACAGCTCCTGAGCGGCCAACTATCGAGACATGTGGTCTCAATTTTCTTCTAGATCTCGCTCTATTTCAGCTAAACCGAGGTCTTTTGATAGCTATGGCAAAGCAATGACACTCTGACCATAATACATTTCATCTACCGCTCGGCGAGATGACTATCACGCCCAAGGATGTTTATAGATTATTGAGGATCCTGACTCATGGAGAGCGGGTGTATTATGATTCAGTGTATGATAGTAGTGTATGCAGATGGGTGTTTGGGGACAACACCATTGCGGATGATTGTATTACTTGGGCAAAGTTTGCCTCTTTTCCCACTTTACTAACATTGTTACAAGCTATGAATGGAAGATTACTTCTTCCAGATAGGATAGGATGTGGCTTTGCGGTCGAATGGGGCCGGATATTAGAGGACTTGATTGCACATCCTCAGAGATTCAATTCGGGTTCTTGTGTTTTAGCGCAGTTATATCATGATATGCATGAGGTTTTGTATAGGCATAGTATAACTCTTTTTGCAGGTGCAGTTATATTAGAGTTGTGGACCTCGGAGCATATCCCTATTACGAGACCAGTTTCAGCATGAGTGCGGGTCTGTGGATATCTATATGCATTTTTATATGATGGCATGGTTGTCCAACATCGTCTAGGCAAGGTTGAATTTTGGAGATATACTATAGATGATATAGATCAGGTTGTATGGAGGCCATATCTACATTGGGAGAGTTGGTGAGAGGATGATGATGAGTTTCCATATATGTTTTCTCCTCGATGGATGATCGGCCAATCAAAATTAGTCATTGAGAGATTTTGTTTTGGGAGAGTACTCCGTTAGTATAGCCGAGTTCAGGACATGCCTCAGGGTATGGAACTTTATGCTATGGTATAGGTGGAGAGATCAATTTGGGGAGCATAGGTGGACTATCAGTTGGCCTATTTGTAGATTAATCAGCTAGGTATGTCGTGTGGGATATGATGACACATGTTGCAGATGCAAGGATATCAGTTGAGTATCGAGAGTGGTTCATGAGACATCATTTTTTTAGATTCATAGATCCAGTAGAGCCTATTCCTGATGTGGATGAGATTTCAGAGGATGATGGAGATGATGGTGATGATGGTGAGAAACCTCATAGACGTAGGGTTCAGAGGGCACCTAGGGCTCCTCGAGTACAGAGAGTTGCAGGACCTCGGATGAGAGGTAGACATGTTAGAGGATGAGGTGGAAGATTTAGGTATCCTAGGTAGAGATTAGCATGGGCACATGTACCTCAGGGTCAGGCTCCTTTGATAGTTTGTGCAGATTGGGCCAAACATAGACACAGACATGTCCAGGTGGCCAGACAGGTTCCAGTGCATGGACAGATTCCACAGGTTGATCCATAGAGCAGCATGACACTGGTGATACCTCAGGTTCAATTAGTGCCATAGGCACCACAAGATCCTTTAGCATCACAAGCACCTCCAGTTCCTCCTATTGTGGATGGTTTAGTGCAGGATGTTCGGGGTTTACAGGCAGGGATGACTACAGTGACTGCTTGATTAGATCAGGTTTCTACTATGCTGCAGCAGTTTCTGACTACTCTGGCTTAGTTTCCTATTAGTGCAAGCATGAGTCAGGCACCTCCCAATACACAGGATAGAGTAGGTGATAGGGATCTTGATGGTGTAGTGGGTTTAGGCACAGGTATAGCTGGAGATGGATCAGGTGCCCCTGTTGGCTCATGAGACGGATTGGGATCCATGATATCCAGATATAGCATTGATGATGTATCATATGTATTTTTGATTGGGACTTTGATGTATGGATCATTTTGTTGATGTACCTATGATGTACTGATTTATTTTATAGACATTGATGATGGACATTTATCTATGATGATCTTTGGTTCCTCCTTTGATGGTGTTATGAGATTTCCTTTTATGCCTATCTACATGTTTCTATGATGCATTTATTTCTATTATGCTATGGATGTAATGTCTTAGAGAAGGACATAGATAAATGGATGGAAATGATGTTAATGCAACTTATTTCTATATGCTTTTCTGATTTAACCATGTATGGATAATGCAATGCAATGGATGCAATTCTTAGTGCTACAATAAATGAATGAAACTATCTTTTTGAGTTTTTGGATGTATGCAATTTAACTTATGATATGCAATTCTATATGATACAAATAAATGAATAATGATTAATGTGTCTTTTCTTTTCTTTTCACTTGATATGAATTTGTAATGAATAATGATTAATGAGTATGAATGCAAAGGAAAATATCATATTGATGACTTGAAACCATTACATTTGATGAAGTGTTGTCAACTTTTATCCCACCCCTTGAACTTGGAAAATTTCTAGAAAGGCAAGCCATTTCAAAACTAACTTGGAGAAATCAAAATTAATCTAACATGAAGATGCATTTAAGATAACATGAAGATGCAAAGCAACTAATTGTCCTTGAGGTTTGCGAAAGAAATGCAAACTGAGATATATTTTCATCATTGAGCATTTGTGGAACTAGGAGTCAATACAATCCTTACTGGTGCCACTGCAACCATAAGAATATGAATATGACTTCCCCTCATGTGGTAACCCTTTCTATGAAACCAAGTACAACCCTCACTAGTTGAATGACCAACTATGGGAGTATGAATACCAATTTAATTAGATTCAATGTTGCAAGTGGATGTTGGTATTAAGATATGGAAAATCTAAATAGCCAAGGTATCCTTTTGTGTGAACAAACAAAGGTTAAGCCTCTGTGCTATATGAATTTCCTTGATGGTTCTTTGATGACCATTTCCTTAGGCAAATTCACACAAGTTAAAGGATCTTCCTCAAAATAGTCACTCAGAAGTTTAAGAAAACATCATGTCTCTATCATTGCCAATCTAGTCTAAACATCATCGATTAGATGAAAAGAACATGACTTGAAAAAGGTCAATGGAAAACTCATCAAAAATTTCCAAGTGTTTGTGAAATGTATCAAGATATTCAAATAAGAATTCGAGACAGTCTGATCATTTAGGGTGTGTCAATTTTTTATCCTGATAAAATAAGTCAATGAAACTCAAGGATCATGTAATGCAATCAAACTATTTAGGTTTGAACAATGATATTTATCAAAGGTTCCAAAAATATCTCTCCTCTGAATCTAAAAATTTGCTTCTAATTTGTGACCAAGATGTTGCACTATTAAATCCAGTTGGTACCAAAAATTTATGATGCATGCCCCCAAGTGATAAATGAACCATGTGAAACTTAGGGCAAATGAACCTAGAATGCGACAAAAATGCAACTCTAAGACTTTATTAGGTCGATGCACAAATGACGGATGCAATGAGGATATGGACAAGTGAGATGATGAAACACAATATGCACAAAAGCAACTAGGAAAGACCTAAGGGAAAAAAGGTGCCTGTTTCCAGGTTTTCACCTCTTGGGTTTATTTTTGTTTTTCACTTTCTTTTTTTTTACCAAGGTGCCTATTGATAGGTTTTCACCAAGGCACTTTTTTTTCTTTTTCAAATGTTTTTGGCTTTTGAACTTTCTATTTTTTATTTTATTTTGATCTTTTCTCATTTTTTTTGGTATTTTTGAATTTTTCCATGTACAAAGGTGATGCTGACTCATCTGATACTCTCAACTTATACTCTTTTCCACTGATACTCTTTCTTCTAAATCAGGTGTGGAACCTCTTAAGATGAATGCTATTGATAGGTTCTTGCAATTCATCACCTTCACAATTGGCCAATTTTTAGGTCCCCATTCTAAATGAAGAAACAATGACAAAAGGACCAAGCCGATATGCTTCCCACTTTCCTTTCTTTTCTCTACCAGCTTGATTATTTGGATTTTCTCTCAATACTAGATCTCCTACTTGAAAGGTTCCTTGTTTGATATGCTTGTTATAGTTCCTTGAAATGTGATTCTGATACACTTTCAAATGATCATAGCCTTGAGTTTGATGTTCCTCCAACAATTCCAATTGCTGAAGCTGGGCAATTCTATAATCCTCATCTGTGATTAATCCATGCAATGAAACTCTTAGAGATGGTATTTCAACTTCTAAAGGTGGAACAACTTCAGCCCCATAAACCAATGAAAAAGGTGTAGCTCCTGTTGGGGTTCGAATACTAGTCCTATACGCCCATAATGCTGGATTTATTTGAAGATGCCAATCCTTTCCTGATTTTCCAATGGATATCTTAAGGATTTTAAGGATGTTCTTGTTGGTAACTTCTGCTTGTCCATTACCTTGGGGATAGTAAATGGATGAAGAGTGATGTGTAATATGGAATGTGTCACAAATTTTGTCAACATCTTTATTCTTAAAATATTTTCCATTATCTGTGATGATGGTGTGAGGAATTTCATATTTGCAAATGATATGTTTTAGTATAAACATGGAAATTTTCTTCCGTGTGGCAGTTGATAGAGGGGCAGTCTCAATCCATTTAGTGAAGTACTATGTTGCCATGATTATATACTTGTGTCCATTTGAAGAGGGTGGGTAAATCATGCCAATCAAATCAAAACCCCATTGATAAAATGGCCATGGTGTGACAAAAGGGTGTAATTCTTGTGCTGGTGCATGGATCAGGTCTCCATGGTATTGACATTTTGCACAAACTTTGACATATTGACAAGCATCTCTTTCTAAGGTTTTCCAAAACTACCCCATGCTTAAGATTTTCTTAGCTAGGTTTAAACCACTTGAATGTGACCCACAAATCCCCTATGGATGTCTTTTAAAGCTAATTTGGATTCATCTTCCTCTAGACAACTAAGGAGTGTTCCATCAAGACCTTTACGATACAATGTGTCAGAAAGGATAGTATAACGGGCTACTTGTCTTATGAAATTTCACTTTTGAGCACGGGTTTGGTCAATAGGTAGAGTTTGATCTTTTAGGTAGGCATAGATGGGTCCATACAAAGGTGAGTTATGTCCATTTAAAAGGGCAATAATTTAAGTATCAGGTAGGTCAAATGTTGGTTTAACTAATTCTTCCACCAAGAACTCATACTTTTCATTTTGATCAGGCATTTGAAGTAAAGATGCTAAGGTAGCCATTGCATCCGCTGCTCTATTCTTGTCTATTGGAATTTGTTCAAAAGTAATCAAAGAAAAGTACTTTTTCCAATTATCCACCAATTTCTTGTAAGGCATCAATTTTTCATCCTTAGTATTATATTCATCATTAACTTGATTAATGATTAATTGAGAGTTCCAATAGACTTGTAATTATATGACATTCCATTCCAAGGCCATCTTGATTCCTATGACCAAAGCTTCATACTCTGCTATGTTATTGGTTTAAGGGAACAATAAATTGTAAGATTTTGGGATTGTGTAACCTTGTGGTGTAATCAAAAGAATGTCTGCTCCACTACAATTTGGGTATAAGATCCATCAAAGTATAAAGTCCATGTCTTAGGCTCTACATTCATAATTTCAGAATCTGGGAATTCCACTTGCATAGGATGTGTAGATTCTTGAGGATATTCAGCCAATTGATTGGCTATAATTTGACCTTTCATTGCTTTCTTATCAACATATTCAATGTTGAATTCACTAAGTACCATGACCCACTTTGCAATCCTTCCTATTAAATTTGTTTTGCTAACTAAGTATTTTAAGGGATCAATTTTAGCTACAAGCTTCACCTTATGCAACAACATATAATGTCTTAACTTTTGAGAGGCAAATACCACTTCTAGGCAAGCCCTTTCCATGAAGCTATAGTTTAACTCATACTTGATCAATGTTCTACTCAGGTAGTACATAGCTCTTTTAACTCCTCATCATTAGTGACCTCATTTGACTAATATTCTTTGGAATGTCCATGTTCATTATTTCTTGTAGCTTTTCAGGATCTACTTCAATGCCTTTTGCTGAAACAATGTACCCTAGGAGTTTTCCAGATTGTACCCCAAAAGCACATTTCTTTGGGTTGAGTCTCACCTTAAATTTTTCTAGCCTTTTAAAAATCTTGTCAAGTATGGATAAATGATCTTTTATTTTATGTGACTTAGCTATATTTTCATCCACATAATCTTCCATAAAGGTGTGCATCATGTCATGGAAAATGGTAGTCATTGCTCTTTGATAAGTGGCTCCGGCATTTTTGAGACCGAAGGGCATTACATTCCAACAAAAAGTACCCCATGGGAATATAAAGGTTGTCTTCTCTTGATCCTCATGTGCAATGCAAATTTGATTATACCCACTAAATCCATTCATAAGTGAAAACATAGAATGACCTGTAGTGAGATCCACAATAGCATCAATGCTAGGTAATGGAAAGTCATCTTTCGGACAAGCAACGTTTAAATCTCCAAAATCTGTGAAAACTGTTATGGTTTTATCATGTTTGGTAACTATTACAATATTGGAGATCCATTCGGCATATGCTATTACTCTTATAAATCCTTCCTTGAGCAATTTCTCCAATTCTGCTTTGACTAAAAGGGCTACATGTGGATGCATTTTTCTCAACTTTTGTTTGACGGGCTTGTCCCTTGGTTTCACATTTAAGTGATGCATTATTAAACTTGGATCTAATCCAGGCATATCAGCATATGACCATGCAAAGTTGATTTTTCTTGCTTGAAAGAATGAAATGAATTCTTCTCTCTCCAAAGGACTCAAAGATGCTGCTAAGTGAATGAATTTAGGATCCTCTTCTATTCCAATGTCAACCTTTTCTATGGGTTCAATAAGTATAGGTGATATTTCATCTTCATAATATGGTAAGGTGTCCAACCTCTCTCCCTTAGGTGCCACAGTTGGGTTTTCACCTTTGGAAACATCCTTTATTTTTTCTTTTTTTGGGTCTAGCACTGCCACATGGTGGTTTTCACCACTAGACCTTCTAATTTTTTTGTATATTTTCTCTTCATTTTTTGGATTAAGAGGTTGAACACCTTCCACTATCATCATGTGTAGAGTAAATTAATTGGTGGAAGAATTGGGTTCAACCGCATTGAGGTATAAGGCCATTGCATTTTCATTTGGGAAGTAAAGTAAGTCATTTGGCTCAGAAAGATCCCAATCGATAAGTTCAGGGTACATTAAGGACAAGGATTCATTAGATGGGTTTTCATTTTAAGGATTTAAGTACATGAATTTGTTTGATGTTTCTTACATTGTATCGTGATGGTCTATGACATGTGATTCTTCAAGATGGTCCATGGAAGAAGGATCAAAATCCTCTTCATTAGAGTCCTCTAAGATTTCTATGGGAAAGAAATCATGTGGATTAAACACTAGGTTAGAATCTCCCACCCATGAAGGTACCCAAGGTTCACCTACCCATTGAGTGAAAATAGGTGCTTGTTACACATTGACTTGTTGAGGTTCACTTTATGTTTGAGTTGAATTTGAACTTTGAGTTACATGTTCTTGATTCTCAACTTTAGGAGGAGTTGCATAAGTGTGAATGGTATCAACCTCTTTTTCATGAATAGATTCTTCAGACAAGGAATCCCACTCATAATACCTAGAATCATCTTCACTTTCAAAACCTACCATATGGATATGTTCACGAAAATCATGCACGGGACTTGAACTTTCTCCTTTATGCTAAAAACCTATGCTAGATTTCTCTTCTTTAGCTCTCCAGACTGGTTCAATAGGTTCTAACAACCCTCTATGTCAAACTCCTAAGGGTTCTCTTCCCTTATACCCCATTTTCTTCATGATATCAAATCCTTTGCCATACTGATCAGTTTGGATATTGATATGTTGCACCCTTTCATTGGAATTAGCTGAATTGTCATCTTCTTTATAGAGCCATTGTAATACCTCATTATCTTCTTTGTCCATTTATTGTTTTTCAAATTCCCTTACAAAATGGGAATTGTATTTATTAGGTTTAAGATCTTTGCATGGCTTCCCATGTGTCCTTGGAGATGTAGGTAAATCAAATAGGGAAACTAAATATTCCCCTACCCCTTTTGAGTTAATTTTGCATTGTTTCTCAAATTGATTCATTAGGTTACTCATTTTTTCATAATGATATTTCTTAGTTTGTTCCCTTTCTTCCTTAGTGGGTTTAGGAGTTTCCAATCTCAATGTTGAAGTCTAAACCAAAGTATCCTTTGAATCTGAACCCTCGTAACTCATCTTTTCTTTTCCCTTAGTCGATGTAGTTGAGTTTGTTTGAATAGGGTTAGAAGTTGATGTGACATTTGATGTTGGGTTTCAAATTTCCTCTTTGGCTTCTGCCATGGTAATATCAGGGCTGATTCTTTCCCTATTATGAGGAATATACAATTCATGACTTCACTTTAAAGCATTTCAATATTGGGAAGGGTTCGAATCGCCTCCAATTGTGATCTCTCCCCCCATGTATGGAAATTTTATGAATTGGTGATATGTGGAAGGTACCACCTACATTTCATGTATCCATGGCCTTCCTAGTAATATGTTTTAGGTCAATTTCATATCAAGCACCTGACATATGGTATCCTTCTTGATATGTCCCACTTGAATTAGTAGAATGAACATACCCTTTCAAGATCTTTCCTCCTCATCATAAGCCTTAATAGTGATTTACTTCTTTGGATCAATGGAAGACTCAGATAACCCTAATGAATTGACAAGGTTTAAAGTACAAATATTAAGACCAGACCCACCATCTATGAGAACTCTCCTGACCCTATGTCTTTGGATTAATACCTCTATATGCAAGGGTAAGTTTTGAGGATGTGTGATAGACATGTCATCTTTCTATGAAAAGGAAAGACAATGAGGGGCTATGAGATGCCCTACCATGTTCTAAAATTTGTCTTCCTCCAAGTTTATAGGAACCATGGTCTCACACAAGGCTTTTGCCAAGATCTCCTTGTGATTAGGAGATAATTTCAGCAACTCCAAAATTGATATTTCTGCTGGAGTCTTTTGTAATTGATCCACCAAACTAGAAGGATTTTTTGTGGGTAGTGTTTGTTTAGCCAAAATAGTTGGTGTTTTAGGGCCAATAGTAATAGGAGTAACCCCTTGTAGGGTAAGCTTTGAGGCTTTCCCCCTTGTGATGGCATTAGTGGATCCTTGAATAGGTTGATCTTTAACCATAACAACATTGATGGTATTGTCATAAGTATGAGCAAATTTAACATTATGACTGCCTCTTGCATTATTCGCGTTGTTTCCTCCATTGTTTGAATTGGAAGATTCTCCTTTTTCATGCTTATAGAAAGGAGTTTTAAAGTCTATGTGATCTTTATTCATTTGAGGTCCATCCACTTTTATCACACCATTGTCTATGAGATCTTGTACCACGTGTTTGAGCCACAAGCAATCATTGGTCTTATGCCCCCTATTTCTATGATAGTGACAATGGTTGTTCTGATTGCACCAGTTTGGTTTGATGTGAGGTTCATATGGTTGAGCCTTTGGTAGATCAATAAGTTTATTTGCAATAAGTGTCCTTAATGAATTCTCTGATGGATCACCCAAATTAGTGAATTTCCTTTTGTGTTTAGGTGCAAAGAAAGGTTTAGGCTTGGGAGTCCCTTGATTATTCTCAAAGTTGTTATTAGTGTTGTTGTTGTTGAAGGGCACTTTGGGTGCCTGATTCACATTATTGGCTCTAGCTGAGTTTTGAGTGATATTGAAAGGTGTAGCCTTTAAAGTGTTAGCCTCCACCAATCCATCACTAACCACTCTTTTATTGTTGTTATTCTTCATCCAAAATCGGTTGTTGTTGTTGGAATTTTGATTTTGATTAGTGTTGGAGGTATTGTTGTTGTTGTTATTCTTGTTATCTTTGTAAAGTTTGATTTCTCCACCTCTTATCAACACTTCTTCTGTTGTCACCCCATTCTCAATTAGGTCTTGGAATGATCTAGGACATTGTAGCCTTAATCAATAGTTCATTTCATGATTCAAGTTGTTTACAAAAATATCCATCTTTTCCTTTTTGGGTACACTTTGAGGGTATCTAACAAATACTGCTCTCCATCATTGTAGGAAAAGTAGGAATACCTCTCCTTCTCTTTGTTTGGTGGTGCATAGATTAAGAATTGTAACCTCATGTTTGATGTTATAGGAATAGTGAGTTACAAAATTAGAGGCCAATTTCTCAAAGTTTTGAATGTCAGAGGATAAATTTGAAAACCACTCCATCACCATACCTCCCAAACTTCTACGGAATAACCTCATAAGGTAAGTTGTGTCATGCATGAACTCTAGACTTAGGGCACAAAATTCCCTTAAGTGATCTTGAGGATCAGATGTTCCTTCATATTTGTCATATTTAGGATAAATAGCATTTGTTGGAAATGGTATCATGATTAAATACTTATCAAATGGAAATGGACACAAAGCTTTGATATAAAAGGGTTTAGGAGCCCCACTTTGTTTTATTGTGTCCAATTGCATCTGGAAAAGTTGGAATTGTTTGTTCATGATGTTCATGATGAATTTTGGAGATGGACTATAAATGATATAGATCAGGTCGTATGGAGGCCATATCTACATTGTGAGAGTTAGCGAGAGGATGATGATGAGATTCCATATATGTTTTCTCCTCGATGGATGATTGGCTAATCACCATTAGTCATTGAGAGATTTTTCTTTGGGAGAGTACTCCATCAGTATGATCGACTTTAGGACATGCCTCAGGGTATGGCACTTTATACCAAGGTACAAGTGGAGAGATCGACGTGGGGAGCATAGTTCAACTATCAGTTGGCCTACTTGTAGATTGATCAGCTAGGTATGACCGTGTGGGATATGATGAAACATGTTGCAGATGCAGGGATGTCAGTTAATTATCAAGAGTGGTTCATGAGACATCATTTTTTCAGATTCACTGATCTAGTAGAGCCTATTCCCAATGTGGATGATATTATAGAGGATGATGGAGATGATGGTGATGATGGTGATGATGGTGAGAAACCTTGTAGACACAGGGTTTAGATGGCACGTAGGGTGCCTCGAGTACAGAGAGCTGCAGGACCTCAAATGAGAGGTGGACATGTTAGAGGCTAAGATGGCAGATTTAGGTATCCTAAGTAGAGATTAGCATGGGCACAGGTACCTCAAGGTCAGGATCCTTTGATAGTTGGTGCAGATTGGGCCAGACATAGACACAGACATGTCTAGGTGGCCAGAAAGGTTCCAGTGCATGGATAGATTCCATAGGTTGATCCATAGATCAGCACCACATTGGTGATACCTCAGGTTCCATTAGCGCCACAAGCACCTCCAGTTCCTCTCGTCGTGGATGGTTTAATGTAGGATTTTTGGGGTTTATAGGTAGGGATGACTGCAATGACTGCTTGATTAGATCAGGTTTCTACTATGCTGCAGTAGTTTCTAACTACTCTGGCTTAGTTACCTACCAGTGCAAGCATGAGTCAGGCACCTCCTAGTACATAGGATAGAGCAGGTGACAAGGATCCTGATGGTGTTGGGGGTTCAGGCATAGGTATAGCTGGAGATGGATCAGGTGCCCCTGCTGGGTCATGAGACAGATTAGGACCCATGATATCCAGATATAACATTGATGATGTATCATATGTATTTTTGATTGGGACTTTGATGTATGGATCATTTTGTTGATGTACCTGTGATGTACTGATTTATGTTATAGACATTAATGATGGAAATTTATCTATGATGATATTTGGTTCCTCCTTTGATGATGTTACGAGATTTCCTTTTATGCATATCTACATGTTTCTATGATGCATTTATTTCTATTATGCTATGGATGCAATGTCTTAGAGTAGGACATAGATAAATGGATGCAAATGATGTTAATGCAACTTATTTCTATATGCTTTTCTAATTTAACCATGTATGGATAATGCAATGCAATGGATGCAATACTTAGTGCTATAATAAATGAATGCAACTATCTTTTTGAGTTTTTGGATGTATGCAATTTAACTTATGATATGCAATTCTAAATGATACAGATAAATGAATAATGATTAATGTGTCTTTTCTTTGCTTTTCACTTGATATGAATATGTAATGAATAATTATTAACGAGTATAAATGCAAAGGAAAATCTCATATTGATGACTTGAAACCATTAAATTTGATGAAGTGTTGTCAACTTTTATCCCCCCCCCCTTGAACTTGTAAAATTGCTAGAAAGGCAAGCCATTTCAAAACTAACTTGGAGAAATAAAAATTAATCTAACATGAAGATGCATTTAATCTAACATGAAGATGCAAAGCATATAATTGTCCTTGAGGTTTGTGAAAGAAATGCAAACTGAGATATATTTTCATCATTGAGCATTTGTGGAACTAGGAGTCAATACAATCCTTACTGGTGCCATAGCAACCATAAAAATATGAATATGACTTTCCCTCATGTGGTAACCCTTTCTATGAAGCCAAGTACAACCCTCACTAGTTGAATGACTAACTATGGGAGTATGAATACCGGTTTAATCAGATTCAATGTTGCAAGTGGATGTTGGTATTAAGATACAGAAAATATAAATAGCCGAGGTATCCTTTTCTGTGAACAAAAAAAGGTTAACCCTCCTTCCTATATGAATTTCCTTGATGGTTATTTGATGACCATGTCCTTAGAGGAATTCACACAAGTTAAAGGATCTTCCTCAAAATAGTCACTCAGAATTTTAAGAAAACATCATGTCTCTATCATTACCAATCTAGTCGAAACATCATCGATTAGCTAAAAAGAACATGACTCGAAAAAGGTCAATGAAAAACTAATAAAAAATTTCCAAGTTTTTGTGAAATGTATCAAGATTTTCAAATAAGAATTCTAGACAGTCTGATCATTTAGGGTGTGTCAATTTTTAATCCTGATAAAATAAGTCAATGAAACTCAAGGATCATGTAATGCGATCGAACTGTTTAGGGTTGAACAATGATATTTATCAAAGGTTCCAAAAATATCTCCCCTCTGAATCTGAAAATATTCTTCTAATGTGTGACCAAGATGTTGCACTATTGAATCCGGTTGGTAAAAAAAATTTATGATGCATGGCCCCAAGTGATAAATAAACCATGTGAAACTTAGGGCAACTGAACCTAGAATGTGACAAAAATGCAACTCTGAGACTTTATTAGGTTGATGCACAAATGACAAATGAAATGAGGATATGGACAAGTGAGATGATGAAACACAATATGTACAAATGCAACTAGGAAAGACCTAAGGGACAAAAGGTGCCTATTTTCAGGTTTTCACCTCTTGGGTTTATTTCTCTTTTTCTCTTTTTTTTACCAAGGTGCCTATTGCTAGGTTTTCACCAAGGCACTTATTTTGCTTTTTCAAATTTTTTTGGCTTTTGAACTTTTTGATTTTTTTGTATTTTGATCTTTTCTCATTTTTTTTGGTATTTTTGAATTTTTCCATGTACAAAGGTGATGCTGACTCATTTGATACTCTCAACTTATACTCTTTTCCACTGATACTCTTTCTTCTAAATCAGGTGTGGAACCTCTTAAGATGAATTTTATTGATAGGTTCTCTTAATTCATCACCTTCACAATCGGCCAATTTGCAGATCCCCATTCCAAATGAAGAAATAATGACAAAAGGACCAAGCCAATTTGCTTCCCACTTTCCTTTCTTTTCTCTATCAGCTTGATTCTTTGGATTTTATCTCGATACTAGATCTCCTACTTGAAAGGTTCTTGGTTTGATATGCTTGTAATAGTTCCTTGAAATGTGATTCTGATACACTTTCAAATGATCATAGCCTTCAATTTGATGTTCCTCCAACAATTAAAATTATTGAAGTCGGGAAACTCTATAATCCTCATTCGTGATTAATCCATGCAATGAAACTCTTAGGGATGGTATTTAAACTTCTAAAGGTAGAACAACTTCAGCCCCATAAACCAATGAAAAAGGTGTAGCTCCTATCAGGGTTCAAATACTATTCCTATAGGCCCACAATGCTGGATTTATTTGAAGATGCCAATCTATTCTTGTCTCTTGGAATTTGTTCAAAAGTAATCAAAGCAAAGTACTTTTTCCAATTATCAACCAATTTCTTGTAACGCATCAATTTTTCATCCTTAGTATTATATTCATCATTAACTTGATTAATGATTAATTCAGAGTCCCCATAGACTTGTAATTTTGTGACATTCTATTCCAAGGCCATCTTGATTCCTGTGACCAAAGCTTCATACTCTACTATGTTATTGGTGCAAGGGAACAATAAATTGTAAGATTTGGGATTGTGTAACCTTGTGGTGTAATCAAAAGAATGCCTGCTCCACTACCATTTTGGGTATAAGATCCATCAAAGTATAAATTCCATGTCTTATCTTCTACATTCACAATTTTAGAATCTAGGAATTCCACTTGCATAGGATGTGTATATTCTTGAGGATATTCAGCCAATTGATCGGCTATAACTTGACCTTTGATTGCTTTCCTATCAACATATTCAATGTCAAATTCACTAAGTACCATGACCCACTTTACAATCCTTCTAGCTAAAGTTGTTTTGCTAAATAAGTATTTTAAGGGATCAATTTTAGCTATAAGCTTCACCTTATGCAACAACATATAATGTCTTAACTTTTGAGAGGCAAATACTACTGCTAGGAAAGCCCTTTCCATGAAGCTATAGTTTAACTCATACTTGATCAATGTTCTACTTAGGTAGTAGATAGCTCTTTCTTTTCCTTCATCATCCTCTTATGCCAATAAAACTCCTAAAGATCTTTCTATTGCTAAAATATAGAGTACCAAAGGTTTTCCTTGAATTGGTGACATCAAGATAGGTGGATTCATCAATTATGTTTTCAACAATGGGAAGGATTTATCACACTCATCATCCCATGTGAAGATGGTGTCTTTATGTAGTAGTCTAGTGAAGAATGGCATTTTTCTGCCAATTGAGAAATGAACCTTCTTATAGATTGAAGCCTTTCTTGAAGTGACCTCATTTGACTAATATTCTTTGGAATGTCCATGTTCATTATTGCTTGTACCTTTTCAGGATCTACTCCAATGCCTTTTTCTAAAAGAATGTACCCTAGGAGTTTTCCAGATTGTACCCCAAAAGCACATTTCTTTGGGTTTAGTCTTACCTCAAATTTTTCTAGCCTTGTAAAAATCTTGTCAAGTATGGATAAATGATCTTTTATTTTATGTGACTTAGCTAGAATGTCATCCACATAATCTTCCATAAAGGTGTGCATCATGTCATGGAAAATGGTAGTCATTGCTCTTGATAAGTGGCTCTAACATTTTTGAGACCGAAGGGCATTACATTCCAACAAAAAGTACCCCATGGGCATGTGAAGGTTGTCTTCTCTTGATCCTCAAGTGAAATGTGAATTTGATTATACCCACTAAATCCATCCATAAGTTAAAACATAGAATGACCTACAGTGAGATCCATAATAGCATCAATGCTAGGTAATGGAAAGTCATCTTTCAGACAAGCAAGGTTTAAATATCCAAAATCTGTGCAAACTATTATGGTTTTATCATGTTTGGTAACTGGAACAATATTGGAGATCCATTCGGCATATGCTATTACTCTTATAAATCCTGCCTTGAGAAATTTCTCCAATTCTTCTTTGACTAAAAGGGCTACATGTGGATGCATTTTTCTCAACTTTTGTCTGACGGGCTTAATCCCTGGTTTCACATTTAAGTGATGCATTATGAAACTTGGATCTAATTCGGGCATATCAGCATATGACCATGCAAATTTGATTTTTCTTTCTTGAAAGAATGCAATGAATTCTTCTCTCTCCAAAGGACTCAAAGATGCTGCTAAGTGAATGAATTTAAGATCCTTTTATGTTCCAATGTTAACCTTTTCTGTGGGTTCAATAAGTATAGGTGATCTTTCATCTTCATGAGCTAGTAAGGTGTGCAACCTCTCTCCCTTAGGTGCCACAGTTGGGTTTTCACCTTCGGAAACATCCTTTATTTTTACTTTTTTTTGGTCTAGCACTACCACATGGTGGTTTTCACCACTAGACCTTCTCATTTTTTTGTATATTTTCTCTTCATTTTTTTGATTAAGAGGTTGAACACCTGCCCCTATCATCATTTCTAGAGTAAATTTATTGGTGGAAGAATTGGGTTCAACCGCATTGAGGTATAAGGCCATTGCATTGTCATTTGGGAATTAGAGTAAGTCATTTTTCTCTGAAAGATCCCAATCGATAAGTTTGGGGTACATTAAGGACAAGGATTCGTTGGATGGGTTTTCATTTGAAGGATTTAAGTACATGACTTCATTTGATGGTTCATACATTGTATTGTCATGGTCTATGACATGTGCTTCTTCAAGATGGTCCACGGAAGAAGGATCAAAATCCTCTTCATTAGAGTCCTCTAAGATTTCTATAGGAAAGAAAGCGTGTGGATTAAACACTAGGTTAGAATATCCTACCCATGAAGGTACCCAAGGTTCACCTACCCATTGAGTGAAAAGAGGTGCTTGTTATACATTGACTTGTTGAGGTTCATTTTATGTTTGAGTTGAATTCAAACTTTGAGTTACATGTTCTTGATTCTCAACTTTAGGAGGAGTTGCATAAGTGTGAATGGTATCAAACTCTATGTCATGACAAGATTATTCAAACAAGGAATCCCACTCATAATCCATAGAATCATCTTCACTTTCAGAACCTACCATATGGATATATGCACAAAAATCATGCATGGGACTTGAACTTTCTCCTTTATGCTGAAAACTTATGCCAGCTTTCTCTTCTTTAGCTCTCCAAACTTGTTCAATAGGTTCTAACAACCCTCTATGTTGAGCTCCTAAGGGTTCTCTTCCCTTATACTCCATTTTCTTCATGATATCAAATCCTTTTCCATACTGATCAGTTTGGATATTGATATGGTGCACCCTTTCATTGGAATTAGCTAAATTGTCATCTTCTTTATAGAGCCATTGTAATACCCCGTTATCTTCTTTGTCCATTTCTTGTTTGTCACATTCCCTTAAAAAATGGGAATTGTATTTATTAGGTTTATGATCTTTGGACGGATTCCCATGTGTCCTTGGAGATGTAGGTAAATCAAATAGGGAAACTGAATATTCCCTTACCCCTTTTGAGTTAATTTTGCATTGTTTCTCAAATTGATTCATTAGGTCACTCATTTTTTCATAAAGATCTTTCTTAGTTTGTTCCCTTTCTTCCTTAGTGGGTTTAGAAGTTTCCAATCTCAATGTTGAAGTCTGAACCAAAGTATCCTTTAAATTTGAACCCTCATAACTCATCTTTTCTTTTCCCTTAGTCAATGTAGTTGAGTTAGTTTGAATAGGGTTAGAAGTTGATGTGACATTTGATGTTGGGTTTGAACTTTCCTCTTTGGCTTCTTCCATGGTAATATCAGGGATGATTCTTTCCCTATTATGAGGAATATACAATTCATGACTTCTCTTTAAAGCATTTCAATATTGGAAAGGGTTCAAATCACCTCCAATTGTGATCTCTTCCCCCATGTATGGAAATTTTATGCATTGGTGATATGTGGAAGGTACCACTTGCATTTCATGTATCCATGGCCTTCCTAGTAAGATGTTGTAGGTCAATTTCATATCAAGCACCTGACATATGGTAGCCTTCTTGATAGGTCCCACTTGAATTGGTAGAATGATCATACCCTTTCAAGATCTTTCCTCCTCATCATAAGCCTTAATAGTGATTTGCTTCTTTGGATCAATGAAAGACTCAGATAACCCTAATGACTTGACAAGGTTTAAAGTACAAATATTAAGACCAGCCCCACCATCTATGAGAACTCCCTTGACCCTATGTCTTTGGATTAATACCTCTATATGCAAGGGTAAGTTTTGATGATGTGTGATAGACGTGTCATCTTGCTCTGAAAAGGAAAGACAATGAGGGGCTATGAGATGCCCTACCATGTTCTAAAATTTTTCTTCCTCCAAGTTTATAGGAACAATGGTCTCACACAAGGCTTTTTCCATGATCTCCTTGTGATTAGGAGATAATTTTAGAAACTCCAAAATTGATATTTGTGCTGGAGTCTTTTCTAATTGATCCACCAAACTATAAGGCTTTGTTGTGGGTGGTGTTTGTTTAGCCAAAATAGTTGGTGTTTTAGGGCCAATAGTAATAGGAGTAACCCCTTGTAAGGTAACCTTTGAGGCTTTCCCCCTTGTGATGGAATTAGCAGATCCTTGAATAGGTTGATCTTTAACAACAACAACATTGATGGTATTGTCATAAGTATGAGCAAAGTTAACATTATGACTGCCTCTTGCATTATTCACACTCTTTCCTCCATTGTTTGAATTGGAAGATTCTCCTTTTTCATGATTATAGAAAGGAGTTTAAAAGGTTGTGTGATCTTCATTGGTTAGAGGGCCATCCACTTTTATCACACCATTGTCTATGAGATCTTGTACCACATGTTTGAGCCGCAAGAAATCATTGGTCTTATGTCCCCTATTTCTATGATAGTCACAATGGTTGTTCTCATTCCACCAGTTTGGTTTGATGTGAGGTTCATATGGTTGAGCCTTTGGTAGATCAATAATTTTATTTACAATAAGTTTCCTTAATGCATTCTCTAATGGTTCACCCAAATTAGTGAATGTCCTTTTGGGTTTAGGTGCAAAGAAAGGTTTAGGCTTGGGAGTCCCTTGATTATTCC
Source organism: Thuja plicata (assembly GCA_018584345.1). Taxonomy (NCBI): domain Eukaryota; kingdom Viridiplantae; phylum Streptophyta; class Pinopsida; order Cupressales; family Cupressaceae; genus Thuja; species Thuja plicata. The sequence continues at coordinate 2,270,281 of MU226793.1, forward strand.
CAAAGTTGTTATTAGTGTTGATGTTGTTGAAGGGAACTTTGGGTGCCTGATTCACATTATTGGCTTGAGCTGAGTTTTGAGTGATATTGAAAAGGGTAGCCTTTAAAGTGTTATCCTCCACCACTCCATCATTAACCACTCCTTTATTGTTGTTATTCTTCATCCAAAATCGATTGTTGTTGTTGGAATTTAGATTTTGAATAGTGTTGGAGGTATTAATGTTGTTGTTATTCTTGTTATCTTTGTAAAGTTTGATTTCTCCACTTTTTATCAACACTTCTTCCATTTTCACCCCATTCTCAATTAGGTCTTGGAATGATCTAGGACATTGTATCCTTAATCAATAGTTCATTTCATGATTCAAGCTGTTTACAAAAATATCCATCTTTTCATTTTTGGGTACACTTTGGGGTTATCTAGCAAATACCGCTCTCCATCGTTGTAGGAAAAGTAGGAATCCCTCTCCTTCTCTTTTTTTGGTTTTGGATAGATTAAGAATTATAACCTCACGTTTGATGTTATAGGAATAGTGAGTTACAAACTTAGGGGCCAATTCCTCAAAGGTTTGAATGTCGGAGGGTAACTTTGAAAACCACTCCATCGCCATACCTCCCAAACTTCTAGGGAATAACCTCATAAGGTAAGTTGTGTCATTATTGAACTCTAGGCTTAGGGCACAAAATTCCCTTAAGTGATCTTGAGGATTAGATGTTCCTTCATATTTTTCATATTTAGGATCAATAGCATTTGCTGGAAATGGTAACATGACTAAATACTTATCAAATGGAAATGGACACAAAGCTTCGATAAAAAAGGGTTTAGGAGCCGCACTTTGTTTTATTGTGTCCAATTGCATCTAGAAAAGTTAGAATTGTTTGTTCATGATGTCAATGGGATTAGCCTCAGCTTCTTCTTGTTTGAGTTTGGTGACATCATAATCGTTTGGAAGTTTGAGACCCGTTTGTGCAAGGTCTAGAAAGTACTTCTCCTTGTCTTTTTCCAATATTTTTTCCATAAGTTTCATGAAGAAAGGGTTTTGCATAGCCTGATTAATGTTTTCATTGTTTAACTCCTCATCATTAGGGTCTATGTTGCCCCCATTGTTGGTATTGTTCATCCCTTGATTGTTAGGGTCAATGTTTGTTCCTCCATTGGTATTATTGTCTGATCTTTTATTGTTAGGATCAAAATTTCCTTGTTTGTTCATATCCTTGTTCACATGATTGATTTGATAGGGATCTATATGGCCAAATGGGAAAGACATCCTTGGTTCTGCTTCTTTGATGGGTTCTTGAAAGGGTCATGCAGAAAAAGGATCACCTTGAAAAGGACACTCTTGCCTTAGATAAGATCTGTCTGGTTGTAGGGTAGTCTTGATATAATGGGATTGAGTAAAAACTGGCATTAACATATATCAAATGAAGATCTCAGGTTTTTTAACTCACTTAAATGATCAATCTGTGGATAAATTTGCAAAATGTCCAATAATGGTGGATTTTGATCTAGTTAAGTATCCACAGAGGTAAAATGTCCAAAAGGGTATGCAAAAATGAAACGTTCTTGTTTTCTACCCCTCGGCATATACCCACTCTTTGCCCTTTTAAATTTTTGGGTGGCTCTTACCTGCGTGTAGGCGGCCTTTTACTGTTAATACACGGTTATTGGAAATCATGTATGCGGCACTCTGTAGTGAGCAGGTGATGTTTTCCTGTTGATAGGTGGTTTTAAAATGTTTATATGTGACACTTTCCAGTGGCTTACACGGCTATTGAATGATTTCAAGAAGATTTTTAAGATTTATAAGTAGCCCAGTTTTGTTTGAACATGGCTTTGAAATGATGGTATGTGGTGCTTTGCTGATCAAAGTTGATTTTATCAAAAAAAATTTGTATTTTCTAGATTTAAGAGTCTTAAGTATTTGATCAGATTTATCAAAAAGGATTCTTGTGTGAAAACAGAATACAAGCTCAACACACACATCAAAGTTGTACCATATCCCTAAAACCATACTAAAAGTGTATGTTCTTAGATGTTTTGACAGGTTTGCACAATAATTTCTTCCAAACAGTCTACCTTAGAGTCAACAAATTTGGCTTTTAATAATGGCTCTACCAAGGTAGGTCTGCTACTTTATCAAGGTCTCAAATTATTCTAGTCTAAATATTGACAAGATCCTTTACCCCTTTGTGGGCTTCCCACACCCACAAAAGTATGATTTTGCATAATTCTGAAGGACTACTAGAGGAAGTGAGGATGGCTTGCACAATTTTTAGTCACTTTTCGATTAAGGTAAAGTGCATTTATTTATAGTGGGTCAGACGACATTGCGGTATAAGAGAATATCTCCCACTTTGGGTTGTTCCCTCTCACCATCCTCGTAAGGAAATTCTCAGGAGGTAAGCCCTTTAAAGCTCTAATTAGCTAGCATGTATATGGAAATAAAAAACCAAACTCACTCTAACAAGTTTGGGAATCTAATTCACTCAAAGAGTGAAGAGCATATCCCTATTGCATTTCTTTGTTCCAAACACCTCAAGTAGAATTGTTCATTTTCAACCTCTTGACAAGGAGGTTCTTAAAAATGAGATGTGTGGTTCAATTAGTCCTCCCTTTCTTTTTACCACCCAAACTTGACACTTTAGGCTTTTTGATCAACTTCAAAAAGTTGAGAGCATATACCTAATGTCTCATTTGAACATAAAATAGTAGGGTGTCCCTAATTATACTAGATTCAAAGAATTTTCCACAAGGTAAGCAATGCAAGCTTGATTAGATAAATACCTGCTTTTTGAAACTAGCAATGCTAGGTGCATTTTTGAATTATTTTGGCTTATTTTCACTCACCTAGTGGTGATCGTTCCCACTCCATCTCCTCCAAAAAGTTAGTAAACACAAAGAGAGACAAAGTGAAGAAAACTTGGAAAAAATAAAATGACAAACTCCCTCCTAAAAGCTCTTTTAATGAAAATCTTATTAAACCAAAGCTTTATGAAAATCAATTAAAGAGTGGAAAATTTTTGTTTGTAAGCAAAAAAAACTTTAATGTAGTGATCATACAAGTGTTCCTACTCAAATAAACTCTCTAAAAGATTGGCTGCATGTATTTGTTTTTCATTTTTAGTTTTGACTCTCACCTCTTTGCTAAGCTTTGTGACTCGTTTCTCTGGTTTCTGCACCTTTGGGTGATTTTTCATTTGCGGTACAAAAAAACACATAGAGTTAAAACAGTAAGCAAATCAATAAAAGCCTGATTTAAAGCAAAAGCATTTACCTGGCATTTAACAACTAAAAGGTGACATTTAAATGCTAGCATGTGTAAATAGAAAATTTCTAAGTGGATTTTAAATCCTACTAAGTGGCTTTTAAAAAATCACAGGCAGATAAAAAAAATTAACAGGCAGCACATAAAGTATAAGAAGCAGCCAAAGGTTGCTGGTAAGAAGCTCTTGAAAGATAGCAAGAGGCACACTTTATCTACCTGGTGACACAATTTATATAGGAGGTGGCCCACTTTATCTAGCACGTGGCTGAAGAATGAAAGACGGAGACGAAAGATGCTCCATAGGCAGTGTTTTATTGTTCATAGGCGGCTCTTCTCCTATTTTCTGAAAAATAACACCAAGAACAAAGAAAAACACATAAAATATTATGATAAAAATGTTAGCAATGAGGCTTAGAGCCCTACAGTGGGTGCCATTTGTGTGTGTAAGATTAACACCTTCATGAAATTAGGACTGATAACAACTCTATCGAAAGAAAATGTTATTTAATCTAATAATTGAAGCTAAAAATCTATATCATCTCATGGTTCTCTATCTAAGCTTTTTTAAGAGAGCTCTTAGTGTTAATCTCTCTCAAGGACAGTCGTAGAGTGAGAAATAAATGATAAACAATGCTCAAATCTAGCTTAAAAATGCTCAAAATGCTCCAAGATGTGTTAGAAAATAACAAATGCTCCTAAACATAATATACTAAATGCTATTCAAATGCTGAAATGTGATCGAAAGCTCTCAAATGCTCTCCATATTCCTATAATAAGGATGCTTTTTCTCTTGAAATTCTTGGATCCCAAACACAAAGGAAATGGCTTGTATTTATAGCATTTTCCCCTCACCATAACTGAGAGTCAAAACTAGCATCATATTTCAAATTAGAAAATATTGGACTAAAGGTAACAAGTCAAATGAATTATGTTTAACAAGTCTGAATCTACAGAATCAATATGACACTAAGTATTATAGACAACCAACCATCAAATACATGAATTATTTAAGATAAATAAGATATAATCAAGATATGATTGTAGTTGTATGTATCACAATACCAATCATAAATAACATGCACTCTGAATGACCTGTGTAACAAGTTTGAATCAATCAAGTCCACAAGAAAAAAAGTCTAAGCACAACCATAATATGACCAAAACATATGATCCAATTCTATCAAAACCAGGGTGTTTTTGAAATAAACACATCTGAATGAAAACACGTAAATACAAAAAACTAGATTTTAAAGAACTGAGTCATCCAAATGTCATGGATTTTTGCACTTGATTAATCAGATGCAATCTTCAATGCTTTGATGGAAATTTACAAGACTTCTCACTCTTAGTGCTCTTGATAATATTTGGAGGCTTCTATAGCCTTATTATATCATTATAGACCCTTATAGGTCATCTTTCCAATTCTGTAACCTAGGATCAATCCATAATCCATTCCTAGTGACCCCTAGGTACCTTGTACATTTAGCAATGCTAATAAGGCTTACATTTAGGATTTGATTACAATAAGATCAATTTATGATCAAAAAAATATTACATGACCATGAATATTCTTCTTACATGATTTAATGACACCTTTGAAGGCCATTTGTCTTCCACTCCTCTCAAGGATCCATCAGCTACCCTGGTGGACTCCATGGCTCCTACTTTTGACCTTGGTGCTCCTGCACCAACTAGTCATGACCTTTTTTGTGGGTCAAATATTGGGATGGAGGAATCCCTTGTCCTAGTGGACTAGAATACCCAACACCCTTGTCTATGTAGTTTGAGTCCAATTTATAAATTATAACAATCAACTTTTCTAGTAGCAAGAAATTTCTCCTAAATTTTAGCATTCCCCAAAAATTAAGTTTAAAATTATGTAAGTTGCATATATACATCTCCCTCTATTGACCATTTCAAACTTATATAATATACCAATAAATTCTAGGCATTCCAATTGACCATTCAATTAAAATATATTTGCAATCAAGGAACTCAAACTTTCAAGATTTAAAAATCATGATCAATCATAATATGTTCCTCCACAATGAAGGCATGTGATGACATCATTCAAGAAACATCACTAGTTAGTTGAGAATGAAAATTAGGGGTTCCATTTCTAAGGTAATATTTGTCAATTCAGGCATTTCAAAATAAAGGTTTTAGCCTCTTTTGTTTATGAAGATAGGCTCTATTTTCATTACTTATTGATATACTAGAGGTGGGAACACCAACATGGGTTTTAATTAGGTAAGC
>MU226793.1:2292054-2369549 GCA_018584345.1 Thuja plicata
TGCTCTATCCTACCACAGACATGTGTGCATTCCTTATCATAGCCTAAACACAAGCTCAATCTCATGAGGTTGTAGTGGACCCAATTGATCTAGATTGACCAATAACAACTTCCACTTTCTACATTGACAAAGTACCATATCCCTCTCTTCAAGGGTGGGTTATTCATTACTACCATGTCATGTTGTATTCAGTTGTATGTAGCTCTAGTTGTTTATTGTTAAAGTTAAAGTTAAAACTGAACTACAATGTCTCTGCAAGTTACATAGGCAAGGCCATCTATGATGAGCCCCCAAGGCTTTAGGTTTGGCCCTTAGGTCTTGTACTTTTGAGTTCTTCCTTGAACATGCACATAAACACAATAGCTATGAAACATACTATCCTTATGCATTATGCTGCTGTGATTTTGCATCTTTTTTTGGACACTACTAATTATTGCTTTCTCTTTTCTCCTTGGTAATGCTTTTTAGGTAGAAATGATAGAATACCATCTATGTTTCTTGAAGACTCTTTATCAAAAGGGAATCAATGTCGTCTATCTTCAATCGAATAAGGGGTGCAGAATGTTTCTCTTCATCGATTCGGTATAGAAATTGAGTGCTATACCCAAATGATGCAGAGCAACATCTACACCCTCGATTCTAGTGAAGAGAGAAATGTCATTGATACCCTTTGGATAAAGAGGATTGATAACACTTCTACCATCCTTTAAAAGACTAGTTTTAAAGTTAAACCTGAACTACGATGTCTCTATGAGTTACATAGGCAAGGCCATCTATGATGAGCCCCCAAGGCATTAGGTCTAGCCCTTAGGTCTTGTACTTTTGAGTTCTTCCTTGATCTTTCCACCCCATACCAATATTTTACATATATTTCATCTCTTTACGATACTAGTTTTAAATACCTTATGATTGATTTAGCTAAGTTATTGATGTAGCTTATCTTACAATCTTGTATGTAATAAACTATGAATTTTATATCACATATCTAGTTGTGTAGCTATATATATAGGTGAAGGAAATATAGAGGCAAGGAGAAGTGTATGGCTTGACTATGCACATGCGTAATTGTAGATGAGGATTAGTAATAGGGTGCCATGCATTGCTTAAATCCTTTGGATCTAACCCCATCTTGACCTTCCTTGTAGGTTTTAGATCATACAGGAGCATACTGGATTCAACCCCGGGTCAACACTTCAATGACATCAGGCAGTGATGAAAAATTTATTGTTTGTAGTCGTTGCAACAGTATCAGGCACCAACTTCAGCACAATATGATCACTAGACATGTCTATATGTCTTCTACTTTTAAGTTGCATTGTTTCCATTCTTGTTTTATTTGTTGGGTGCTCCTTGCTATCCAAATTATACCAATACTTTTATAAGATATTTGCCCTTTTTAATTCAACCTAAACAAACTTTCAGGAAAAATTCTAGCTGAACTCTTCAGTGAGAAGATGAATCCGTCAAGAAAAAGGGGTATAATGCATTCAAGGAAAAGGCTCTGGAGGCTGCTAAGTCTTTTGTACACCTTTTTCTTGGTAATTTGAAGCCATCAATGGAAACTTACAATCCTAAACAATTAGTATGCCATTGATGGCTTCATAATTATTAAGTGAAAGGGAGTTCTATGATCCGAAACCCCCTTTGGTGATGATCCTATGCAGTTCCATGGAGTGCCGGTGGTTTATAAAACATTCTTCTCTGGTTGTTTCAAATTTTATAAACAACTAGGAGAACATTAAATTTATGCCCATTTGGGGCCTTCTAACACTATATATTCTACGCAGCTGCATGTGCATTCTGAATTCAAAGTGGGAAAATCTTATTTTGGAGGAGGGAGAGAAGCCAAACACATAAAGAACATGCACATAAACATGATAGCTAGGAAACATAAATATAGATATCACAACAGCTGAGAAACATAAATGTAGATATCATGGTCACAATTGTTTGGAGACACAACATAATTCAGTGGTATACCCAAACAATGTAACGCAACCACTACTCCTCCAATTCAAAGTTTGCATTGCACGATCCAAAAACCATAGATAAGGAATAAATTTAGAGAGAGGAGGTATATTATTTCAATTGTTATGGCCCTCCTCCACTCTCTAAATTTATTCCTTATCTATGGTTTTTGGATCGTGCAATGCCAACTTAGAATTGGAGGAGTAGTGGTTGCATTGCATCGTTAGGGTATACCACTCAATTATGTTGTGTCTCCAAACAATTGTGACCATGATGCCTACATTTATGTTTCTCAGCTGTTGTGTCCCAGGATGCTTTATGACCCTTTATGAGCCTTTATGACCCTTTACAATCCCTAAGAATACATCTTAGAGATCTGAAAGTGTCGTAAAGGGTCATAAGAGTGTCCTAAGAGGGGCCAGATGAGCTTCCACCTTCACACAGTTGGCCTTGTTAAGTAGAGAATGTTAAACTATTCTTGAAACAAAGAGAAACTCTTAAAAACTCTAAAGTGACGCTAAAAAAATTACATGCAACGTCGAGCCGTCGACAATTGTCGATGGCTCGATGTCGCATGTATAGCAAATTTGTCACATGTCTGTCATAATTTTGACCCTCATTATGTGACACCTATGTGTTGTAATAGAGAAAAATAAAATGTAATGACATCATGATTACCATTATAGCCGTCTCATATTGTGACACCTAGACATCACTTTTTTCAGACGTGCAACAAATTTTCTATACTTGCGACTTCAGGCTATCACAAAATTACTGATGGCTCGATGTCGCATGTATAGAAAATTCATCGCACGTCTAAAAAAGTGATAGATAACATGTGATGCCTATGTGTTGTAATAGTGAAAGATGATATACAACGCTTACATGTCATAATAGCGACACATAAGATGCGATGCCTACGTGTCATAATAGCGACATCAAAAATATGTAATGATAGCATGCTAACCATCATAGCCGGCTCATATTGTGAGTGTTAGTACCATCACAATAATGATAAACGGCACAACCATCATTAATTCTGACACCAAAACTGCAACACTAGTCTCTATCGCTAGGCTGACGGGAAAGTGTCAGAAAAGTGACACATAGCCGTCGAAAAGAGGCCTCAAATGTACTAGTGTTTGGAATAATCACCATATGTTGAAAAGCAAGAAAAATGATATGCCCCCTGTCCTTGCGACTCTTTGTCTTGGAATAGACGTCATGGAGTAAATTGGAAGACATAACAATCACCAATTGAGAATCAATCAAAGAAAATTTATAACCGCTTAGATGCCCCTAGTATGAAACTTTATGAGAACATAAAAGAATCATAATCAAATCAAGATCAGACTATGTGTTTAAGTAGTATTGAGAAATACTGTAGATTCATTTTTCAAGCGCAATAGAGATTTATCAACCATAATTTTGGATTTATGCAATATGTTTTCATGTCTGAGTATATGAGATTAACTGTGTCAGTAATTGCAATCCAATATAGTGGTTAGAAACACTGGTTGATTAAAGTGTTGATAAACACTAGTTTTTTTATATTAAAGTGTTGAAAAACACTAGTGGTGGTTTAAAGTGCGTGATTAAAGTGTTGAGAAACACTAGTGTGATGTCTGTTACAGGTAAGTGGTGTTGAAGAAACACCTTTGTTTGTGATAATGATGTTTTGGTGCAAGTATTGAGAAATACTATTTTGAGAGGCAAACCATCCTAGACAGGAACCTAGGACAACCTAGCAGAAGCAAACTGAACATGCTAGCAAAGATGCCCCCAGTGCAGAATGACTATTCCTTGGATGCAAATGTAGACAAATCCCAAGCAAGGATAGGAAATTTGTAAGGAATCAGAGTCACCAAATAGCACATGTGCAATTATGAAGGTTTAGTATCATCAATGAATTGATAGATAGAACACAGAGTTCGTGTGACGCTTGTTTACCAGGTTTTCACCACTCAACAAATCTTTTTATTTTTGCTACCAAGATGCCTGTTTGCCAGGTTTTCATCAAGGCACTTTTCTCTTTTTCAATTTTTTTATTCTTTTTATTTTTTTTTTAAATTTCTTTTTTGTAGTATCAAGGCGCTTGTTTTCCAGGTTTTAACTAAGGATACCTTTTTCAGGACTTTTTCCACTGTTTTTGGATTTTTTCAGGATCAATTTTCTGATTTTTTTTTTTTGGGTATTTTCTAAGATTTTCACTGCATGGGCTCTACTAGCCAGATATCAAGCATAGAACCACTTCAAATGTAGAGTATTAATGGGATTAGGGAGAAAATCTCCCTCAGGTGTAGCTAGTTGATAAGCTCCAATCCCAAAAGTTGCAATAATGATATAAGGCCCCAGCCAGTTGGGTTCAAACTTTGCTTTTTGTTCTCTGTTTGGATGGTTATTAGGATTCTCTTTGAGAATGAGATCTCCCACTTGAAAGTGTCATGGTTTTACCTTTTTATTGTACCCTTTGGACATGCATTTTTGGTACACTTTTAGATGATTGAATGCTTGTTTCCCACACTCATCAAGTAAGTCTAATGAATTCACCCTATCAATATGGTATTGTCCATCAGTAACAAGACCATGGAGAGATACTTGGAAAGATGGAATTTCAACCTCAATAGGTAATACTTCCTTAGCGTCATAAACTAGGGCAAATGGCATGGCTCTAGTTGGTGTTCTAATACTTTTTCTGTAGGCCCAAAGTGTTGGATTTAGTTGCAAATGTCAGTCTCTGCTAGACTTACTCACAGTTCTGTATAGAATCTTAAGAATGTTCTTGTTAGATGCCTCAGCTTGTCCATTACCTTGAGGATAATAGATTGAAGAACAATGTTGAGTAATGTGAAATTGTGTGCAAAGGTCTTTGATGTCTTGATTTTTAAATTGGCCCCCATTATCTGTTACAATTGAAGATGGTATCCCATACCTACAAATAATGTAGTTCATGATAAAAATAGCCACCTATTTTCTAGTGGCTTTGATCAGGGACACAAATTCGACCCATGTAGTAAAATAATTAGTGGCCGTAATGATGTATTTGTGTCCACTTGAAGAATTAAGATATATTTGTCCAACAAAATCAAAGGCCCATTGCTGAAATGGCCAATGTGTTATAAATGGTATGAGTTCTCTAGCAGGAGAATGCATGAGATTTTCATGTGTTTGACATTTGTGACATGTCTTTGAAAATAGAAAAATATATTTTTCCATCATGGGCCAATAATATCCTACTCTTAGCAATTTCTTAGCTAGTGAAAATCCCTTTGAGTGTGATCGACATACACCTTTGTGGACTTCTTTTAAAGAACAATATGACTCTTCTTGTTCTAAACACCTAAGAAAAGTACCATCAAGACCTCATCTATATAATTTATTAGAAATGAAGACATAACGCGATGTTGTCCTGATTAAGGCTCATTTTTCATTACTTGATAAATCATCGGGTAGATTTTGGTTAGTTAGATAGGTAATGAGTTTGGCATACTAGGATTGGTCTTGGGTATTCAAAGCACAAATTTTTTGGTACTCAGAAATATCAAAAGATGGATAGGATAGTTCTTCCACCAAGAATTCATAGTGGAACTGATGTTCTTCTAGTTGTAACATGAATGCTAGTGTAGCCATAGCATCTGCAACATTATTTTATGTTCTTGGTATTTGCTGGAATGTGACAAAGACAAAGTAATTTTTTGAGTCTTCAACCAGTTTTTTATAAGGCATCATATTTTCATCTTTATTTTGATAGTCTCCATTTACTTGATTAATAATAAGCTGAGAGTCACGATACACATGTAACCCTATGATCTTCCATTCCATAGCCAATTTAAGACCATTCACTAATGCTTCATATTCAGAAATGTTATTGGTGCATGGAAACATTAATTTCTATGCCTTGGGAATCTGTAACCTTGAGTAGTAATGAATATAAATCCTACTACAAAGCCTTGTTGAATGAAAGAACCATCAAAGTACATCTTCCATGGATGTTTAGTTAAATGCATTATTGTTTCATCAGGGAATTCAATTATCATAGGTGCATTATCTTGCAAGGGTGAATCAGCTAATTGATATGCAATGAATTGTCTTTTAATAGCTCTTCTATCCACATACTCAATATCAAATTCACTCAGAATCAGGACCCACTTTGCTAGCCTTCTTGGTGATTTTGTCTTTCTTAAGAGGTATTTTAGAGGATCTATCTTTGCAATAAGTTTTACTGTGTGTGATAGCATATAATGTCTTAATTTCTATGATGCAAAGACAACTACTAAGCAAGATTTTTCAATTATACTATAATTGAGTTCATAAGAATATAGTGTTCTACTGATATAGTAGATTGCTCTTTCCTTTTTAGTTTCATCTTCTTGAGCCAGCAATACTCCTAGCAATGTAGCCGTAGCTAAAATGTATACGAGTAATGGCTTTCCATGAATGGGTGCCTTGAGAACAGGAGGAGTAGCCAAGTAATCTTCTAATTCTTTGAAGTTATTTCCACAATGTTTGTCCTATTTGAAGGTAACACCCTTATGTAGCAATTTAGTAAAAGTTTGTGCTATGTCCATAAGTTGTGACATAAATCTCCTGATTGACTAGAGTCTTCCCTGTAGCATCCTCATTTGACTAATGTTGCATGGAGGTGAGATTTATAGTATATCTTTGATTTTTGCATGGTCCACCTCAATTCCTTTTGCTGATACTATAAACCCTAGTAGCTTTCCTGGTTGAACTCCAAATGCACACTTCTTTTGATTAATCCTGAATTGAAATTGTTCCATGTGATCTAATATCTTTCACAAGTCTTCAATTTGATTAGTCCTTGTTTTTTACTTTGCTAAGGTATCATCCACATAATCCTCCATGTTTTTCTGTATCATATCATGGAATATGGTTGTCATAGCTCTTTGGTATGTAGTGCCAGCATTTTTTAATCTGAATGGCATAATGTTCTAGCAAAAATTTCCCCATGTGCATGTGAATGTGGTCTTCTCTTGGTCTTCAAGAGCAATTTTAATCTAGTTATAGCCCGAGAAACCATCCATTAATGAGTACATTTGATAGTCTGTTGTAAGATCTATGATCATATCAATGTTTGGCAGTGACAAATCATCTTTAGGACATGTTAGGCAGTGGAAAATAATCTTTAGGACATTATAAATCCATCCCACATAAGTGATGACTTATGAATCTAGATTTCAGTAATTTTTCTAGCTCTACTTTCACCAGTAATGCAACATGAGGATGCATCTTTCTTAGTTTGTATTTTACAGGTTTGATCCCAGGAGTTATAGATAAATGATGCATTATTAATTCAGGATTGATTCTAGGCATATCTTTGTAAGACCATGCAAAGTTGATCTTTTTCTCTTTTAAGAACTCATTGAATTGTGTCTTCTCCTCTTCTGATAAGGATTGTGCTAGGTGAACAATTTGAGGAACTTCTATTGTTCCCAAGTTAACCAATTGTGTTGGTTCTATCAAAACTGAAGATATTTCTTGAAAGTGCTTAGGGAGGATATCAAGAATATCATCTTTTGGCACCTCTAAGAGGTTTTCACCATCAGATACATCTTTTATTTTTACCTTTTTAGAATATGACATAGCCACAACATGGTTTTCACCGTGAGTTCTTTTCTTCTTTTTATTTTTCAATTTGTGACTAAGAAACTTGATATCCTCCTCTAACATGTTCATGCTCCTTACATTGGTGGAAGAAGGATAGGGTTCAAAAGCATTTAGGTAACAGGCCAAAGTGTAGTCATTAGGTAAGTTCATGATAGGATTAGAATCTAAATTTTTCCAATCAATTAGGTAAGGGTTTATAAAGGATAATGAATCAGAGTTTGGTATGGACAACATCGCGTCAGTGTCAAAACTATTAACGGACAAGACATGTTCTATTAGGTCAAATTCTACAGTGTTTAGATCATCAAGAGTTAAATCATCATTAATAGGGTCATTGTTAGTAATATGTGAAGCTAACTCTAGTGACTCGTCAATTGAGATTTCTTCTTCTTCTCTCAGAAAAATGGAAGTCATTTCTTGTATTCTTAGAATGTCCTCTAGACCTAGTAAAACACTAGTTTCATCATCAAGAATTCTAGGTAATGGTATCTTATCTGACTCAGGAACAAAAAAATTATTAGGGGAAGTGTTAGAACTCTCTCCTCTTTCCAATAGAGTTACAAATTTATGAATCACATATACTTCAATGTCCATGGTAGCATCAGATAGGACATCCCATTCATAATCATGTGAGTCTATTATTTCATCATTTGATATGTTTAGAAACTCAGCAATAGTTACGTGATGTACTCTATTAGCCACTTGTAGATCAAAGTGCGCTAAATCTAGGATGTGTGAAATTGTCACCAACTTCCCCCAGTTAGGATGTAAATCTTGTTGTAGGGGTATTTCTTGAGGAGTTGTTTCTATTAGTGGGACTTCTAGAGAGTCTTCTATTGTTTCCTCTACTTCTTTAATATTAGCTTGTGTCAATAAAGGAACATGAGTGTCTTGCTGTATTTAAAAGCTAGGTACATATCTTTCTCCTTAATTTTCAAGATACTCTATACCAATATGAAATAATCTCTCATAGGTCCATTGTTCTAGTTTTGTTTCTTATTCTTCGTCATCATTTCTTTCATCAAAGATTGGACCATCTCTTGAAGTAGGGTTTTCAGATTTATTTTTGAAACCTAGTCCTGTTTTGTCTTTGATATTTCTAAATTCCATGTGTATAGGTTCAACAATTCCTTTCCCTTTATCTCTTAAATGTCTCTTACCTTTATATCCCATTTTCTTGAGAAGGTCATATCCTTTACCATACTTTTATGGGGATATCTCCACATGTTTTACCTTATTTTATTTTGGTTCTCCTATGTAAAGCCAAGCCAAGAATGCTTTTCTTCTTTTTCATCCTCTTGAGAAGTAGAGGCTTTAACCATACCAGTTTCTTTGTGAATTTTTGGTTCTTTAGATGTAGTAGGTGTGAAATATGAGGAAGGTTTTTCATAAGATCTTGGAGACACTAGAAGTTTTGTCAATGATGGGGTCATGTCTAGCTTGTAGTCTCCCATACTAGTTTCTTTAAGTTTTAATGTCTCTCTAAAGCTTCTCATAACCATGTCTTTAGTAGTTTCAGGTACAGTTTCTTTTGGAGCTTCCTTTTTATGAGGAACCATACTATCTTCTTTAACATTGTTGCAAGTATAACTGGAATTTGCAAGAATTGTTACTTCCACCCCATTATGTGGGAATTTGATACATTGGTGGTAAGTAGATGGTACTTCTTGCATTTCATGGATCCAAGGTCTCCCTAATAGTATGTTGTAAGCTAAGGGTAGATCTAAAACTTGACAGATCACATTTCTTTCAACTGGTCCTATTCTGATTGGTAGAGCAATGAGGCCTTTAGATGATCTTTCTTCTTCATCATAAGCTTTGATAGTTATCTTACTTATTCAAAAAATGGTTTGTTCTAAAAGACCCAACTTATTTATTGGTTTGAGAATATAGATGTTCAACCCTATGCCTCCGTCTGTTAATATACATCTGACATGGGATTTATGAGTTAGGACTTCAATGTGTAGGGGTTGGATATGCGAATGGGTCAATGAATTGTCATCTTCTTCTAAAAAAGAGAGATAGTGTGGTGTTGAGATATGATTTACCATTGCTTGGAACTTGCCTACATCAATGTCTTTTGGCACATTTTCAGAATGTAGGGTTTGTTGAAGAACTTCCCTATGCACTGAGGAAATTTTAATTAGCTCAAATATAGAAATTTGAGCAAAGGTTCTTTGCAATTAATCCACCAAGTTATAGTTTGTTGAAGGAATGGTAACTGTTTGTCTTGTTGCTACTGGTTTGGGAATAATGACAATAGGTACTTTTGAAGATATTACTAGTTTTGATGAGGAACTAACTGCTTTGATTATAACTCGGGCTTGACTTCAAGTCACTATATTTGATTGTGTGGATGTGTCTTTAGAACCTTTAATAGTGATCACATTGATTGATTCATATTTAATGTCTAGCATGTTGATCACATTATCATTATTGGATTAGGTGTATTTTAATTCACTTCCTTTTCCTTTGGAAGCTTCCCCTTTCTCATAATTAGGGAATGGTTTGTTGAATGTCATATGGTCTTCATTAGTGGTGTGTCCCTCCACTTTGATTTTTCCTCCTTCAATAATGTCTTGTATAACATGTTTAAGCTTCACATATTTATTGGTCTTATATCCCTTGTTCTTTTTAAAGACACAATAAGAATTATCATCCCACCATTTCAGTTTGACCTCTGGTTACCATGTTTCTAAATCAGGAATTGTAAGAACTTTTTTGTCCAAGAGTGTCTTCAAAACAATTTCAAGAGGTTCACCCAAAGGAGTGAATGTTCGTTGAGGTCTAGAAGTCCATGGTCTACTTTTTTTGTTCTCATTGTTTTCTTTAGGTATTGTGGTTGTTATGTTAGCTTCCTTGTTTTCTTGCATTCTATTTGTTAGATTAAACACTGCTAGTTTAGGATTAGCATTGGATGCATCTACCACTCCATAATTAACAACATTCTTGTTTTGTTTCCACCACTTAGGATTTTTGTTATAGTTGGTAGACTTGTTATCACTTTTAAGTGTGATTTCTCCTTTCTTAACCATGACTTCTTCAATATAGATGGCACTTTTAATCATCCTATCAAAGCTAGGTGAATCTTGCATTTACAAAGCATGGTTTAATTTAGGTATCAAGTTGTTTATGAAGATTTCCATCTTTTCCAATTCGGGAATAGCTCTTGAATACCTCACGAAGATTTTCCTCCACCTTTGTAAAAAGTGTGTAAAGGATTCACCAGTTCTTTGTTTTGTGTTACATAAGTCCATCATGGTTACGTCATGTTGTATATTGTACGAGTAATTTTGGACAAAACATTGTATTAACTCCTCAAAATATTTCAACTTAGGTGTAAGTTTGGAGAACCACTCCATAGCATTTTCGCCTAGACTTCCCAGAATAACCTCATTAGGTATGTTGGTTCATGCATGTAATCAATGCTTAGAGAAAAAAACTCTCTCACATGGTCATGTGGATCAGTCTCTCCCTTATACTTGTCATATTTAGGCCTTGCCATGTTGGGAGGAAATGGAATCATGTTAATACTCTTGTCAAAAGGAAATGGACAAATATGGTCCAAAGAGTATTCATTTGTTGGTTTGACCTTCTCTTGTTTGAGTGTTGCAAGTTTGGCTTGAATCAAGGTCAATTGCTTGGTGAGAATAGAGATAGGGGTTGGTATCTCTTTTTCCTTTAGTCTTTCAACATCATATCTTTAGGTAGTTTAACTCCTATGGATGCTAAATGTAGAAAGTATTTTTCTTTGTCTTCATCAATAATCTTTTCCAATGTTCTTTGGAATTTTCTACTTTGTTTGAGTCTATTATATTCTTCCTTGGGTACATCTCCATCACTATCTGAGTCAAACAAAGGGTGAGTGATGTGAATTTCTTCCTCACTACTACTGTCTTCTTGTCTTTGGTTCTCGTCATTGTTGTAATCCTCAAAAGTTGTACTCCATTCATTTCTAAGAGATTCCATTGCGGGTGATTCTATGTCAAATAAGGGATTGTGAGATCTTCCTCCTTGTTGAAATTGAAGCAATCTAGGAGGTACTTATGATTCATCAACAAGATACTTTTTGTGTCTTGTGTTAACCATGAAGTTGAATCTCACCTATGTCCAAAGTTTCCCAATGATGTCAAGTGAAGTCTCAAATTGTCCAAGTAAGTGCGTCCAAGTAGTAAAGGATTGTTTGTGTTTGATGGAAGTAAATGACTCCAAAATAAAAGGGTTAGAATGCCCTGATAGTGAGATGGGAATCAAGTAGTTTTGAAGAGTGAATAGACAACATGTTTTGAGACCAATTGTGAGAACCCAAAATGACATGCAAGGTAGACTTGTGAAAAAGTTTTGAAACAAAAACAAAGAGACTAGAAACAAAAACATGACCAGACTAAGGAGCCAAAAGGGTACCCAAATATATTGATTTTCTCTGAGAGACAACTATGCAAGTTCCCACTATCCTAAATGTGACACATTGAATGCGAGGTTCTACTTAACTAGATGCGAGCTTTGATATGCAGGATGTGAGCTTTGATATGCAGCATGTGATATTTCTCCCTAGATGTGATTTAGAAATGACCAAAAGCAAGCCAAGACCCTAAAAGCAACCTAATACCACCAGATGTGAGCCTCTGATGTTCTTTCAATGTTTTTTCAATTTTGTCAAATTTGTCTCAGAATGCATGAAATTTGTCTGATTTCAAATTGCTTTCTGAGACTTTCCAGTGAGTTAAAAGCATAACATGTAGTCTAAGGATTGAATTTTGTTTCTTGTTTGAAGGATTTATCTATTTACTGATCTTTTAAGCACATCAAGCAATTTTGCATTGTTAGGGGTGAACAAACACATCCTTAATCCCTAGTGTCAAAGCATAGGATGAAAATCTTTGCTTGTAGACTCAGGTACACACTCAAATACTAATCATAATATGGCCATCACCAAGTATGCAATGGATCTCATTATGATTCCATATTAGCCAACTCCAAATGCAAGTGAGGGCACAAAATGACAAGTATCTTGGGGCAATTAATATTTTCCTTGCACAAAGATTATCACCCTTTTGGGGATGAATCAGGTAGTTTTGACTATAATTTGTTTATTGTGATGGGGCAATCTATTTGCAATCATCTCCCATATAATTTCACAAGGAAAAATTGAGGCATATAGCCCTGTGAGTACTCAAATGTGTGAAGTCCCGCAAGAAAGATTCAATCGGTTCTGATCTACACACACCAAAGTATGTTCAAGGAATGATGTCAAAATTCCAAGAACAAAACCAATTTTGTCTTCTGAGGCTTTAACCTACAAGGAAGCAATTATTTATAGTGAGTTGGAAGGGTTGGCGTAAAACCTTTCCTCACTTGGGTCATTCTCAAGAGAATTTTTTCTCAACCGGTAGTCCTCTAATGTTTTTGAAAGCATACAAAGGATTGACGAGATTAGGAGTTCAAGATTTCTGATTCTTCAAAAGAAGAAGAGCATACTCTCCTATTCCATGTCATTTTCTCCCACAAACACTTCAATCAAGGTTCTTTCCCTCAAATGAATTCACTCACAAATCAATCTCCCATGACAAATTTTGTATTCCTCCACTTGGAAGGAACAACAATTCCTCTAGTGAGATGAAGAAATAAGCTTAAGTTTGATTTAAATGTTCCTAGATTATGAAAACACAAAGGTGCTTGAAAAGAAAAGTTTGATTGTTCTTTTTCCCACAAATTTAAATTATTTGCTTGTTAATTTACTATATCCAAAATTTAAACAATGAATGGTTCAATTATCCCACAATTTTAGATGATTTGTGTTGTTCAAATACTTGGCAAAAAGAATTAAACAATGAGGTTTTCCTTGTTCATTTACCCCAAACTATTTTCAAGTCATAAATCAACATTTGAGTTTGTGATTTTCCTTGAAGGAAAAGATCATACTCCTCTGATTGATTTATTAAATGATAAGAAAATTTATTTAGTGTGAAAACTTTGAACAAGTAGATCAAGTTAATCTACTCCAAAACCTGCAAACCACAAGCTAACAATTTCCTTTCCACCTTTTTGAGAAAAAAAGTTTAGACATCAATCTGCAATCAAATATTAGGCTGCTCAACAAAAAGAGGAAAACCAGATGAAAATATTAGTGGTTAGACAATTTAAAATCCAAGTCAAATAATGAGATGCAATTTCCTTTCCCAAAAATGATCCTAGAAACCCTGTATGTGACCCAATTTCCCAGAAGTGATGTTTTGCACTAAAGGCGACTTAATTTATACCATATGTGATCCTTTACTGAAAATGAGATAGGATTACCGGGATGCGATCTCTGATATCTGGGGTGCAATCCAATTTCCCTGATGTGATCCAATTTCCTGGATGTGAGCCTTTATGACTAAAATCCACTTTGTACCTGAAAAAAGAGAAGATAAATTAGTCCAAAATGAAGATAAAGGTTAGGTAAAATATCAGATTCAGCCCCACGGTGGGCACCAGAAATGTGTGTGTTATTTGTGTACCTATTATCTACAACACAACACTTCAATAAGTCATTATATTAGTGAAAATAAATAATAAGGAAGCAAATCAATCACTAAAATTGACCTATTCCTTCCAATCTAAGAGAAGTGTGAATAATGTTATAATTGCCCTTAGATTATGCATTTATCAGTGACATATACAACTTAGAATGGAAGATTCAAATGAATTTAGCCTAAATGCTCAAGAAATGTTCATTTTAAGCTCTAAAATGAAAGATTATAACAATGCAAATGAAGAATGAGCTAAAATGCATGAATATCTCTAATAATATTTGCAACACAACACTTCAATAAGTCATTATATTAGTGAAAAGAAAGAATAAGAAAGCAAATCAATCACTAAAATTGACCTATTGCTTCCAATCTAAGAGGAGTGTGAATAATTCTATAGTTTCCCTCAGATTATGCATTTATCAGTGACATATAGAACTTAGAATGGAAGATTCAAATGAATTTAGCCTAAATGCTCCGGAAATATTTACTTTAAGCTCTAAAATGAAAGATTATAACAATGCAAATGAAGAATGAGCTACAATGCATGAATATCTCTAATAATATTTGCAGCATAAGTTTGCAAATAGAAATCTCAAATTAGGGACCCACTAAGCTTAAAATTTATTCTATTTATAGAAGAATTTGGTGAATGAGTGGTTAGGATTGAAAGTGCAAGAGAGGTGGAGATTGAATCTTTGGTGATCCATGTGAGGTGATCCAAGTGATTTAACTCTCATTGGTTAGGGAATTGACTTTCCCTTTTTGCAAATGGGAATGTAATTTGGGATTTATTTAATTCCTTTTAATTAATTACTTTACCCATGTTTTGATTTGTTTTGATTGAATTGAATTTACTTGATTTAATTGGCTAAGAAAATTAATGTAATTTAATGATTAAATCACTTAGGAGATTAAATTTGATTTAAATGAATTATGCCAATAAATTGAAGAATTGTCTTGACATAATTAGGGGTATGATCACACTTAGGGAAAATAGGGTCTATGGTCAGAGTAGACCAAATTATGGTGGTTACAGCTACTAATCATATTTCTAAAGGATTAGTTGAATTGGAGGGCATGGTTAGTATAAATGATAATTATGTCCTAGAAATCCAATGCCAAAGTAGGATATTTGGAAGAACTAAATCTAGGGTCTAAGACATCTCCTTAGTTGGTCTATATTAGTAAAAATATGGATAGGAATGTGAGATTGAATTTGATAAAGCTGCTGAAAAAATATAAACATGTTTTTTCTTGGTCTTATGAGGATATGAAAGCCTATAGAAAAGACTCGTTTCAGCATGATATCCCACTTAAGGAAGATGTGAGACCATTTAGGAAAAAACAAATACCTATCAACCCACTATTGGCTACTAAAATGGAGATGGAATTAATGAAGTTGAGGGATGTAGGCATAATTTAGCCTATCAGACATTCATCATGGGTTTCTAATTTGGTCCCTGTGAAAAATAAGAAAGGGGACATAAGATTATGTGTTGACTTTAGAAACATGAATGTAGCCTCACTAAAAGACAACTACAGATTACCTAATATGGAGGCTATGTTACACAAGGTCACTAGATGTGATCTATTGTCTATGATGGATGGGTTCTTAGGGTACAATCAGGTGCTAGTCAAGGAATCTAAAAAATTCAATACAACATTCACCACTCCTTGGGGTACTTATGTGTATGCTCGCATGCTTTTTGGTCAAAAAAATGCTAGTGCAACTTTTTAGAGAGCCATGGATGTAACCTTTAAGGATCTCATAGATGTTCTTATGGTAGTTTACCTGGATGATTTGACAGCCTTTTCAAAGAAAGAAGAAGATCACTATAACAATTTGGAGAAGGTCACGATTAAAGCATTAGAATATGTGGTATCATTGAACCCAAAGAAATGCCACTTTTTTTTCACTGAAGAAAAACTTTTAGGTCACATAGTGTCAAAGGAAGGAGTAAGAATATATCCAGAAAGAGTTGTGGCTATTTATAAAGTGCTTGCTCCTAAATATTTAAAAGGTATACAATAATTTTTGGGACAAATAAATTTTGTCGGGAGATTTATTGCAAATTTTGTAGAACTAGTCAAGCCCATAGTCAAGCTATTGAAAAAGGATGTGACATTTGAATGGGATCAAGAGGCATGGTTATTTTTTGAGAAGATAAAACAAGCCATCCAAGAAGCCCCTGTCCTAGTATCTCCTGACTATACCAAACCATTTTCTTTATTCACATTTGGTTCTTTTCATACCATTGTTGCAACCCTATTGCAGAAGGATGATAAAGGGTTTGAACATCCTATAGAATTTTTTAGCAAATATTTACAATCAGATGAGTTGAATTATCAATTGATGGAAAAATAGCCTTATGCCTTGGTAAAAGTAGTTAAGGTTTTCATGCCTTATCTTGTATGTGAAAAATTAAATGCATATGTTCCTCATGTTGTTGTAAAAGACATTTTTGTCCAAAGTGAGGTAACAGGAAAGAGATGTAAGTGGATAAACAAAGTTCAGGAATTTAATTTGGAAATTCATATCACAAAGTTGGTGAGAGGAATGGGATTGGAAAAATTGATGACATAAGAGAATTTGGACTTATTTCATGTAAACAATGTTAATACCTATGAAAAAATTGTTACAAGTATTGAAATGCAGCCATTGTATACTGACATTGTATATTTTCTTAAAAATGCTAGTTGCCCAGAAAATTTAAATGTTAACCAAAGGAGAAGCCTGATGTTACAAGCTCAAAAATATGTCTTGTTGCATGGTGATTTATATTGGAAAAACATGGATGGGATATTGTTGTTCTGTCTTGATAAAGGACAATTTGAAGATATTTTGAAAGAACTACATGCTGGAATGTGTGGAGGACATTACTCTGCTAGATCAACATCTCACAAAATTTTAAGGGTGGGCTATTATTGGCCTTGTTTATTTCAAGATACTCATTCTTTTGTCATCAAGTGTGAACCCTACCATAGATTCTCCAACAAGATGAAGTTTTTAGGAGCTTTATTATTGAATCCCATAGTTGCAGAAGCCCCTATTCCCATGTGGGGAATGGATTTTATTAGAGAATTTGCTGAGAAATCAAGTGAGGTGCATATTTGGATTCTACTGGTGACTAACCATTTTACCAAATGGGAGGAGGAAATTCCAAATAAAAGGGCTACAAGTACAAATGTCATTGAATTTTTGATGAACAATGTGATCACTAGATTTGGTGTTCCAATCAAGTTAGTAATGGACAATGCCATGTGCTTGAGATATGAAGAATTTGTTGTTTTTTTCTCTGATATGGGAATTCTCATTTCTTACTCATCCCCTTACCATTCATAGGCTAATGGGAAAGAAGAATCAAGTAACAAGAGTATTCTACAAATTTTAAAGAAGACCCTAGAGAATAACAAGAGAGCCTGGCATGGAAAGTTAAAACTTGTCCTATGGGAAGATATAATCTTTGTCAAGAAAGACACAGAAAAATATCCTTTTGAACTAGTATATGGTTTTCAATCAAGAATGCTTGTGAATGATTTACTTCCAATTTATAAGTTCATCCAAGATGAAGAGATTGAGGTTTCTAAACCTATGCAAGAGAGAATGGTGCAAATAGTAGAATTGGATGAAGTGAGGAGAGATAGTCAAAGGAGAATATCAAACTACAATAAAGAATGAAATACCTTGTTGACAAGAGGGAAAATGAAAGAAAATTCCATCCTAGTGACTTGGTATTGCAATGGAATGCCAAGGCTGAAGCCAAAGGAAAACATAAGAAATTTGAATCATTGTGGTTAGGGCCTTTTGTTATCTATCATATTTTTGGAAATGATTCATATCTCCTCAATAATATGAATGATGAAGAATAGGAGTTTCCAGTGCATAGACAATTCCTAAAAAATTTCTTCAATTGAATCTTTTTCCATGCACAGTAGTTGTATCATATGTACAGGTGTATTTCCTTTTATTGTGTGTTTCTTTCCAAACTATGTCTTTTCTTCTAGTAATAGGTTAGTGCAATTATGGTCTGCTTTCTCAGAGATCTATTTTTCTTCCTATGAACTTGCATTCAAGCATCCTTAAAGAGAGTCATTGTTGGTTGTATTTCCAGTTTTGAAGCTTGCTAATAAAAATTGAGTTCCCGGTCAGATTCCTGCTTTAAATGTCAAAATATTGTCCAATGTTGTCAAAATCCCTTTGCAAATAATGATCTTTGAGCCTTGAAATTTAAAATTTTTGTAAAAACCTAAGTCCTAGGTCAATTTTCATACGTATTCAAGAGAAAAACCTAGTTCTTCAAAATTGCTTCTATTTCGCAGTTACTTTTTCAGAAAATACCAAGTCACTTAAGTCATATGCCTATTTTCATATTTACATGTTGGTCACATTGTCTCTTTAAGCCTAAAGAATATTCCATTTTCTTTAGAGACTTGGAAAAATGCTTTGGTCGTGTTACCGTGAAGAGAAGAGAATATGCTTTTAGTGTTAATGATATTTCATGCAAGCCGTTGATGAAGATCATGATCTTGTGGTGTGCGGAAAGTCTTTTCTGAAAACCCAGAGTTAGAAAATCCTTTGGCGACTTTGAGATCATTCAGTTGCACACTCTCGAAAGAAAATCAGAGTTTAAAGAAGGGTTGAGGTTCTTAGGAAGTTGTGTGATCATGAAGGAAAATAAGAGTTAAGTCAAAATATATGAGATTAAGCAATAGCCATTGATCTGAGAGATAATCTTGCAGTGGTCATGAAGTCTCAGAGTAAACTCTTCAGTTAAGAAATCTTAAAGCGACTTCAATTTTATTAAGTCACGGTGTCTCAAAAATAAACCAAGGTTAAGAGATGAGTAAAAAGCCTTCAGTCGCGAGATCTCTTTTGAAAGCAAGGGTTAATTTAAAATTTGTGAGATAAAGAGACTACCATTCGATGTAAGATTGATCCTATGGCCAGCATTAAGTCACAAGATGAAAGTTTAGATAAATGAAAGATTAAGAGATATCATGAATACCATCAGATTAAATCAAGATCTAAATGCTGGCATTCAAAAATGAGATCTAGTTAGTCATGAAGTCTCGATAAGAACTGTAGTTGATAAAGGTTAAGTAAAGATCAAGTGAAGTTTGCAATGAGAGATTTGAGCCATGAAATAGAAAAGATCTAGTGGATAGCGTCAAATCGCTGATAAAATTCAAATAGTCAAAAGAAATTTAGTTATTCAGCGATGGTGATCCAAATATGGACACGTGTCTAAGTCATTCAAAGTTTTGAGTTAGTCGTGAAATATCTATGCAAACCAAAGGCTAAGAAATTAATTTCATGACTTGGAGATAGCTTAAGTTGTGAATTATTAGAGTAAACTACAGTTAAAGAAAGCAAAGGAGATTGTATGGGAACCATTGGATTAAAGGCTAATCAAAGGGTAGTCGTGAAGTCTCAGATCAAAAAGAGAAAGTAAAAAATGGATATGAGATTACACGTGGACCATCCAATTGAAGGAAGAACTACAGATGGTTGTGTAATCTCATTAGTGAAATATAATAGTGACTTTGATTTCTTAAAGTTGCGTAGTCTCTAAAAGGAAATAAAGGTTTAAGCCAGAGTTATTTGAAGCCTTAGTCGCGGAGTCCTGAAAGAAACATGAGTTAAGATATTTGTTTAAGCAATTAAGAGATGACCATTGATTAAGATGATGATCACGTGGTGATTGTTAAGTCTTAGAAAAGAACCAGAGCTAAAGATAACTCTCAGTGACAAGGAGATCATGCAGTCGCACAGTCACTAAAAGAAACCAGGGTATGAGCGAGGTAAAGTATAAGCTTTTCTTCTGCAGCATGTTGTACACTTGTTAGCCAATCATATCATAGGGATTATGACAAAAATTTTAAAGGGTTTTTGAGTTGTGAAAAATGAGCCAATCATATCAAATCTTGATATAATTTTGAATATAATAAGGTTTTAAGTGAAAAAGGTACTCATTCAAAATTGATCACCTGTTAGTTTCAAATGCCATGGCTAGAAGAAAAATTGATATCACAGCACATACAAGTAATGACAGAAGTGATTTAATGTAATTTCCATGATTTTGAATTGAATGGTGCATTTATATCTCTAAATAAGCAGGCTTTACCATTGTTCATTTGATTTCAACAAAAGTTTCAATTTTTAGAGAAAAATTTGCAAGAGTGATCAGTGCTCTCAAGAGAATAGAGCTATTCAGATTTGCGGAGTGAAGACTGAGATTTGATCAGTTGCAATTTAAAACAAACAAGATGAGCAAAGTAGTGAGCATTGCATCAACTAGCGGGAAGAGTGGAGATGATGATGATTTGAAAGGAAATAGGAATTAGTCAGAAGATTTTATACAACTACTTCCAGGATCCAATCAGGGAAATAAGGTAAATGACAAATACCTTGGTGAAAATTTTTCTTATATTAGAGATGAAAAAACACCTGATTCTTTAGGCTATCACTTGTTTAATTACTTCCATAATAATAGTGATGGTCTTGTGCCTGTGTCAAACCCTTGGACGTCAGGATTAGAAAACCTAGCAGTTCCTGATGTGTTTGTGGATGTTGATATGATATTGGAACTAGCCATTAGGTATGACACAATTTCAAGGTCCATTAAGCAAGATGATGACACAATCCTAGTAACCCTTGATAGGGAATCATTCATGAAAGCATTTAATATGTACAACCCCTACACAACAAAAATTAATCTGAAAGACCTAGCTGCTAGACATACTAAGGAGGTCAACATTGTGTCCAAATTGATTCAGGCCCATGTGCCAAAAGGAACCAGGAACTATATATCTCCTATCCCAAGTGATAATGCACCATATTTCTACAAGGACCTGGTATTCTACATGAAGTACATTTCATATTCCCTGTGTAGAGTTTCATGGGTTGATAGTGGATGAGAGAGTATCCTCTGACATGTTGATGATAATTCTGGACTTGCAAAGTCCCTATCTCAGTACTAATTATGATTACATTCAATATGTAATTGGTAAGATGCATCAGGTATTTATGGATATACAGAGTAAGGTAGGAAGCCCTAAATTCCTGTAATATTCATTACTCATGCATTTGATTATGTTCTACAATTTTAATATCATGGACCAGTCCAATCTCCAGTTTAGAAGATTTTATCATGGTCAATCCAACCATGTCCAACTTTGGTTGAGGGTATGGAATTACACATCTAGAGATAATGAGTTCTGTGATTTTGAGAACTGGGTAGTGTATCCCCTATTGAGCAATTTAGGAGTCAATATGACCAGGCTTCCCATCAAAGTATTACAACTTTTGAGGCCCTACAAGTTTGTAGATAGATGGAATGGATACCACAACTAGGGTGATTTCTATTATCATCAAATTTTCACTTTGATTAGAGTATATGGTTTCTCTCAACCACCACACATTTTTCCAAACAAAGTTCCACCTAGAATTTCTATCATGGAGTTTATATTGCAGCTCATACCGATAGATAGGGAGAATTTGGATCCACATTGGAAAGAAACCTTCACACCTAGGTAATTTATTACTTCTGACTTTACAATTGGAAAGATGGCCTATGATGTTGTGAATGGATGGTTAAGACACTACAGAATGAATTTAGCCTTTTATAGGTACATTGATATAGAAGGGTTCATAAAAAGTGCCAAGAAACTTCTGATACCCACCAATCCAATTACTAAAGAATATCAGCCATGTGAAGAGGAGGACTTGATCAGGAACATCCTTGAAGATGATGAAATTTCAGCCAGAGAAAAAAAAATACCAAGAGTTAATGGATTTAGAGAAACAGCTCAAGAAGAAGGGGATCCCATTTGGAGGTTATTTCCCTAGTTTCCCATATTTACAAAGATTAGAAAAGATGATGGAGTCCTATGGGACACTTTGTAATCAAATAGAGGAACAAATTGAGGATAAGGATAGAGGTCCTAATAAACAATCATCCTTAGAATATAGTAGCAGTTAATCTGTACATAGCCCACCACCTCAGGATCAACCACCTTAGACTAAGGAAAACATAATTGACCTAACATAGGGAGATGAGGCTGAGATAGTTGTTGAACCTCCACATAAAAAGAAAAAGGTGGATGTAGGGGAGCCTTCTGTTGTCAAAACACACAAGAAGAAAAATGATAAAGTAAGTGCACTATTCACAGGGACAACTGCCTATGATCACCGATTGAGGAAGGTCATAAGAGAAGGCAAGAAGAAAAGAGAATATACATATGAAAATGTTGAGATGCCTCTCTTATTGTGTCAGGATGAAAGGGAGTTGCAACAAGAGGAATTCCTACAGGATGATGAATTCATAAAGACCAAAGAATTGAAAGAATTCCTTATATGGGCCAAACAACAACAACTGGGGTATAATTCAAATTTGATGGAGGAGAATCCATAACAAGTGAAGCCTTACAAGCTCTCCAGCAATATGATCCAAAATCTGAGAATATGATCCCTGATGAGGATAGACAACTACTAAAGTCTAGTGGCATGTTATACGTAGAGGCATGGGACTTCACTTCAGCCTTCATCATAGACCAAATTAGAAGGTAGCTAGACATCAAATTCTCAATAGAGATACAAGTGGGAGAGATGATCTAAGGTTGTGGTTACGATGCACAATCTCAGACCCTAGCGATGTCAGAGCTAGATCCATAGAACTAAAATCCATCATTGATCAATGTAAAAGAGAATATGGAAGGAGATAAAATTGTGTATTGTATTCATAATAGAGGGGATCTAGAAATTTCATAGGCCCTAACCCACTTTGTACAATTTAATGAAGCAAAAGCTATGCAAATGTCCAATAGGTATCAAAAGTTGTTTGATGAAACAAGCCTCATTGCAAAGGATAGAGAGTTGGGTTTGATAAAAATCAGTGCTATGGAAAAGATAATTGCAGATCTAACTCAGAAGTCACAAGAGATCCCAGAGGTTGTTCCTGTTGAACCTAAACAGGCTGAACATGCACTTGTGAAAACAAAAGATACAAGGGATGCTCAGAAGAAAAAAAAGAAAAAGGATGTAGAGAAGAATGATGTGGCTTTAGAAGCCTTTTTGAACATCTTACAACATAGGATTAAGATCCTAAAGGATAAAGTTGATTTAGTGCATGGAGCATACAACAAGTTGCCTAGCCTACAAGTGGAGGTAACTAATTTTGTTTCAATTTTGAACCCTTATTTGGGACTTGGTCAGTTAGGACTAGTCTATTTGATAGGTTAGCATCCCTGCACCCACTTAGTGCAGACCTGCCAGAAATAGTCACACAGATGGGTGATGAAATAGAGAAAATTGGGGTAACCTTGTCCCTTTTCAAGGGAAAGGAAAATCAGATGGAAACTAGATTGAACATCTTTTGATCTGATTACAAAAAATTATTCCTTTAATTAGAGTAGAAGAAAATTAGATCAAAGCAGTGGAGACATGGAGAAATGAATTTGATTCATTATTTCCTAGTAAAGAGGCATTTGTTTATGACACTAATGAACTAGATATGGAAAGGTTCAATAGAACCTTGGATGAGGCATTTAAGGCCGAAATAGATTTCAACAAATTTGTGACAGATGTTAAGAGCATAGAAGATGCTAGATGGGAGAGGAAAAAGACACAACTAGAAATAATTCTGAGCTTTAGTTGGCCTACAGAGGAAGATGTAGTAGTATGACATGTTCTTACAAATCCCAAGAAAAAGAAGACTACAACAATTGACCTTGGCATACTAGATGAAGAGTGAAGATGACACCTGGCACCTGATCTCTGATCACATGGAGGATAATTATCATAAAGACTATTCTAAGTTGTAATCACCTAAAAATAGTCATCTAAACCCTAGACCCCCAATCTCAACTATTAATCAAGAAACCCTAATCTTGATTATTCTAAGTCCTAAATCAAACTGGAAATTCATTGTATTTGAATTGATTTGACCTAAAACCCTAGGTCCTAATCGATCATCTTACTTGATTGATTAATTAATCCCTAAAATCACATTACATTGGAAAATAAACCTTATGTTAATTATTTAATTGATATTTTGTTATATTAATTAAATAAAAATACAAAATTGGCAATTAAATCAAAAAGGAATTAAATTAATTATAAAAACAAAAATGTGTATTCAAAATCAATTAAATTATTAAAAATGCATATGACATCATCAAATCTAGTTAACTGATTTACCATTTTTGAAACAATCTAGTTCCACTCAGTTAACTGATTCTCCACTTTTTATCATTTTGGAAACATTTCAGTTAATTGAGAATTGATTTTGGAAGTTTCCAAAATAACTTATTAGTTAGTTCAATCAACTGATTCTCTCAACCAATCATCATCTTTGCACATGGACTATGCTTCTTCAATCAAATGTGAGCCACTCTTTCCATTCGATCTCAAGCTTCGACTCGAGAGAGATTTCTATAAAAGAGAAACTCTTTTTCTTTACAAAGGATCCTAGATTTAATTATCATTATTATGCTGCATTTTGCATTCTTGTTTTCTTTAATCATTTTATCTATCAATTTGATTAGCATTTAGTTTACTTTTATGTTAATCATGCAAATCTAATCTTAGAGCATATTTCAATTGGTGTTTTAAAATCAATCTTACACATTCAATAGGTGCTTTAAAACCAAATCTTAACTAGCATGGATTAAGCACAAATTTTCATCTTGCATAATCATTTAGATTAATCAAAGCATTTTACTTTCATCGTCTAGATTAAATTCTTCATTTAGGTCTTTGGTGTAGTCACTGAGCCTACAGTGATTTGAGAGCAAGCTCATGCTCCTGCCTACTAGGAGGCAACAAGTTGACTCATTCACACATGCAGGATGAATTAATCTATATTCATTTCTATTTGTGACTGAAGAACAATGACCATGTTGAAGTGTATGGCTAAGTTAGAAGCCCATATTTAGCACCCACATTTCTGGTGCCCACCATGGGGCTGAAAATTCAATTTCTCACCTCATTTTAACTTTTTCTTTAAATTCTATTTTCCATTCACTTTGAGTCAAATCTGAGACCACCACCGCATCGAAGTTGTTGTTTTAGTGTGAAATGACTATAAATACGCCTATACCTGCCCAAAATGAAATCTATGGAAAAAAAAATTGTCTGAGAAAGCCATACGACCTTGTCCACACAAAGCAAGACAATCTGCATGTAGACTGAGGCTTGCATGTTTATAAGGGCAATTTTGCACATTTATCAAAGCATTTTTTGCAAAAATTATGGTTTGGCCTTTTAACCATTTGTCATTATCCACAGCTATAATACTGCATTGCATACAAATCAACTATTGTTTTACCAAACCCAAACACCTAACATCCCCAACCCTTTCACTTTGCATATGCATTGTTAAACATTGTATAAAAACAATGCTTTGTTTTGTTTCCGCGGCAATGTGGGATTAAAAATCTTCAAAACCCCACAACCCTTGACAACTTCCCACCCTACCCCACAGCACTCCACCGCCTCCCCCAAGCTCCACGCGGGCTAAAACCCTTCCTCCCATGGCTCCCTTTCTCAACAGCCTATAGTGCTTCCTCCGCCTCTCACCACCTTTTATCTACTCCCGCCACCTTCCATCTTCTCTTCCCCACATCCCACCCTTCTTCCTCCCTTCATCTTCTCCCCCACCCGCCGCTACTCCCCAACCACTCCCTTTCCCCCACTTCCCTCTCTACTCCCCCATGCTTCCAACTTCAAACCCCACCCTTCATATCTCTCCTTCCCTACACAACCTAAGCTTCCTCCATAGCTCCCAATGACCACCCTCCTTCCCTACCAACCCAACTCCACTTTCGCTATTTCAAATCCTTCTACCTCTGGCACGTATCCTCTGTAGCACATCTCTGGTTCCCTCCAAACTCCCCTCCCACCACTTCAAACCCAACCTCTCACTTCCCTCTTTTTTGTTTCTCCCTCTTGCCACCAGTCAACCCTCTGTAGCCACCCACTACTAAACACCTCTCCTCCATAGCGCAGGAGGCTCTGTTAAACCCCGTGTAGGAAGCTCTTCTAAAACCTCCACCAAAATATAACCAACCACCACCACCTCAATCCTCCAAATGGTGAATGAGATAGTGACACGTGGCATGGGGCTACCTCAGCAAGAAAACACAATCTGACATGTGGCATTGTAGCCACAACAACCTACACATTTATTATAAATTTGATGGTCATCCAGCTGTCAAAATATGGGGTTATTGGATTTTTGTGTTAGCCTTTTGACCATCAAATTTAACCTAGGAAAAGGATGACGTTAGAATATTTTTAAAAACTTTTTGTTCACCATATGAAGTTTTGGTTTTGCAGCCTAACTTTAAAATGCTATAACTCGACGCTTGTTTTAGGTCCTTTTCTTGAGCATTTTTTTTATTTTGGGTAGATTTTCCCAAGGATTGCTATGGTAGGGTTTGTTTCTATTTTTGGTTGTTGAATTTCTCAAAAATTGCAGATTTTGATGACTGCACCTGCCTAATCCTATGTTTTGCAACTTCTGGAGCTTCGTACAGGCTCATACGATAACGCTTTTAGGTGTATTTTTTTTAGAAAGTGCATTATTTCTCGTCTAGTTTCTGAATATGCAATCAGATTTATGATTTTCTAATTTTTGTAACGTTGATAATTTTTGGGCTTTTTTATTCTCTAGATTATCTTATTGGTTTCATCCTAACAGTGATTTGCAGGATGTTGAAAAAGAAGACTTAAACATAGACTACTAACGAATCATCTTGCAGGTTGCCTTGATCGATAGAACACTAAACATTGTGCTTGCATTTTTTTTTTGTTTTATTAAAATATGAACACACATGCAAGAATTTTTAAAATCAACTTCTATCTGGTGTTTTAAGGATGGCAATGATGTCATGAAACTATATTCTCGCCCTTTTGGGATGATCAGAAATCTAGAAACATTAATTTCATTCATCGTTTGAGATCTAAAAGCTTAGAGGGCCTGTCCAAGTCAGAAAAAGTACTCACCCTTGGAGAATGACCCAAGTGAGAACAAGTTAATGCCAAGCTTTTTCAACTCACTATAATAAAAACATTTCCTTAAGGCCAAAACCTTGGAAGATAAGTGGCATTTGAGCTTATACTCGGTTCTCGCCTAACACAAAGCAGGGCCTCCATGTCTCAATCATGTATTGTGAATTGCTTATGCTAAGGTTCTCTATGGGGTTAGCAGCCTGAATCACACTTGCATGGATATAAAGGATACACTTAAATGAAGACCCTTACTAAAAAAAATTTAGATAGTGGCCAAAATCCTTATCTACTTGTTTATATAGGCATTGTGAGACGTGCATGCCTAAGAAACTTCTCATGTACCCCTCTTGTTGAGATAGTAAATTTATCAGGATCCTCGGATCTTAAGAAATTTGAAGCTTGGTATGCCCGAGAAGTGTGTGTCATGGAGGGGAGCCAGTGCTACCAAAATTCTAACTATCCAACTTGAATGGGTATTTTATTGTAAGAGGATTCAAACAAGTATTGTCCATTTTTCATCACCTAGGAATAGGGTTTTTTTGATGTACTTGAATAGCTAAGGGATTCTTGATGTGTCTGGTGTGAGTGTTCATTGAAAAAACAACAACAACAACAATCAAACAATTTGGAAAACTGTATACTCTAGGTACTTTTCTGTCATATCTCATCTAAAACATCAACAGTCTGTCATAAACTTGTCAAAACTTTGTCTTTTCATCAGTCTATCCTAATATTTTCAATTTGTTCTGAGGTCTACCTTGTCATAATGCTTCTGCTAGTTCGTATTTGACTATGATATGTTGTCATTCCAACCTATCACTCTCTTGAAATCTGATGTCATTATGCTTATCCAATTGACCAATCCTTTGTTCAAATCTTATCAGTCTTTGTCTGTGCTATTCTTATTCTGGGTTGTGAGAGTAGGTTAGTTAATCTTGACTCAAGATCGGAGTCTTTTCTATCTCCTTCTCAGTTGGGCATTTATCACTTGGACCCTTTTCTCTTGGAATTAGACAACACTTTAGATATCACCACTGTGGCCATCAAGTAAACCAACTTATTTATTCCTATAGGTACTCTAAAATCTATCAACTTGTTATCCGAATTGCTCTTCTATTGTGAAATTTCTATCTAAATTTTCACCAAATCCGTGTTCTTACCAACATCATCACTAGTCTGTCTTTGATTATAGTTTCTTGATAGTTTAACTTGTTGTTGTTTCAAAATCTAATTTCGATGTGCTAGTCCAAGTGACTTGTTACTTTAATCATCTTTTTCTGCATTGTCCTTATGCTAGGTTGTGAGAGCAGGTTCATTAACCTTGAGTCAAGATAGGAGTCATTTATTCTCCTTTTCAATTAGACTTTATCTCCTCTGTCCTTTGGTCTTGGACTTAATCAACACTTTAGATATCACTTCAACACCTGTTAGTCAATCAACTAATTCTTCATACCTTCTCTTCAATCTTCTAAGCAAGTGCATCAAGACAATCTTACAATGTCTAAAATAAAATGGGCTGAACCTTGTGGTCCTAACAACGCATAAGAAGAGATTCTTATGGAATCTTTAGCAAAACAAATTGAAATGTTGAAATCTGAAAACAAGGAATTAAAGGGGGAAAAGGATACACAATCCAACAAATCCTCATCAAGCTCAATCTATCATTTTCTATTTGATCATGATCAAGCAAGTGGCTCCAAAGCCCTAAACACTACTGAAAACATCACAAAGTCTACCTCCAAAGGGATTAGTAACCTCATGAAAGAAAAACCTTGGGTTAAATGTAAGAGGGACTTCACTCCTTTAGGACAATCTTATGAATCAACATTGGAATAACTTCCATAGAATGACCTCATCACATTACCTCAAGCCACATCACGTGGATTGAGATTCTTGAGTAACTATTGTGCATATCATCGATACAATGAGAATAAAACTTCATCTTGCATGGAGTTGAAACATAAAATCCAAGATATCATAGATGATGGCATAATCAAAGTGGAGAATCCTAATGATTCATCTAATCTCAAGCATGATCAATATCAAGAATCCATGTGTAGAAATGGTTCCCATATCACGTCTACTTCTTCCACCATTTCTCCATCTCCTAAAGCTTCAAAACCAACCACACCATCTCTATCAAGAAATGGGCCTAATGACGACTATGTCTACCCTCAAGGACTACCTCTAAAAGAGATCCAAGCTAATCAACATATGGCTGCAAGTATTTCTCAGGATTCAAAGATCATAGACCCAAAGCTTCCATGTACATAAATGCTTATCATGCCTACTCAAAAGGATACTCCATCAGCCTATCAAGAATCATTCATGCAGACCAATAGTCCTACCTCATTCTGAGAAGTGGGTCCATGTCAAGAGGGAAATCCATATTGTGAAGAAACAAATATCAGTAATGATAAAGATCAAGACACCATCCATCCTTATCCAACAGTTGACCAAAATCTCATATCTCAAGAGTCCCATGATGATTTCATCATCCCCTTCCATTTATTCCCAGAAGAAAATCTTACATCTCCTATATCTTATCCATCTCCCAAGAAAGATCAAGATATCCTTTCTGGCATCTCTAATGGGCCCATTGAAAATCAAGAGAAAGGTACCCTTTGTACACCATATAAAGATCCTTTTCAAGGTCAGAGCCTCCCATCATCTCCTTGTCATGATCCTCCCTATACACCTCAAGAAAACATTGTTCCTCCAAATACCTTGTAGAAAAATAAATCCCCTCAAGCTTCAGCTGCTCCTATCAAAGATACTCATGCACCTATTGATATAAATGTGAATTCAAAAGAGAAGAGCCTTGGTCATGTAGCTCACTCTAAAGATGTTGATATCCCTTCCACACCTTATATCCTTCCATTCAAATGTAAGCATCATCCTTCTCCATATTCCAAATCCATCCTTGGTCCCTATATCCCAAAGCTAAAACCGTCAAACCTTCCATCTATATTGGTTCCTTATATCCCTCTAGCCACTTACCCTATCACCTATCAAGATCAACAAAGACATACATCCTTGAAATATTCTTATCAACCAATCCATATGAACCATCCATATCAGCCCTATTCATCCAACATTCCTAAGTTGTTTGGAAGCAATTTGAATGTACAACGAAGAAATCAAAAAGATAAGAACCCACTTTCATATGAAGATCACTATGTCCAATCTAATTGACATGTGACTATAAATAAAAAGGAAATATTCAAGAGACCACAAAGGTCCACTGAGAAAAGAAAAATATCACAACAAATATGGGTTCCTAAATCCATCATGGAAGAATTGCATTCTAAATCCAAGCAAAGAATAATATCAAAGAAAATATGGGTTCCTAAATCCATCATGGATGAATTGCATTCTAAATCACCCAAAAGAAAATGAAAATCAAAGGCTATGTGGATTACCAAGTCTCTTATAAAGGACTTGGATACAAAAAGAAAATCAAAATTTATGTGGATTTCCAAGTCTCTCTTAAAAGGCTTGAACAAAAAGGAAAAATCAGAGTTGGCATCCAAGCTTCCAAAGTCTTCCACTTTGTCTCCATCTAAACATCTCCCATCTTCTAACTCTATTTTGGGTCCTCATGTCCCAAAATCCATTACCTTTAATACTTCATCCATCTTAGGTCCTTGTGTACCAAGATCTATTTCCACTCATACATCAAAGTCTCAAGCTATTCCATCCTCTTTTCCTCCATTTGTCCACTACCCTTCAAGGGGTGTGTCAATGTTGATCTTATCACCATACCCTATCCACCATCATGCACCTACCTACTACCCATCCATCCCATATCCTTCCATTCCTCTTATCCAATCCATCGCATAAATCCTTGGCTACCATTTCCCTTATCCTCCATATCATTTTTCCTTACCATCACCCTATCAACATCTTTGAGCATACTTTCAGTGGCCTTGACTTATCATATCATATCCTTTAAAGGAGCACTATCTAAAGAGAAAGAAGCTTAAGTTCATAAAATCAAAAGTACAAAACAAAAAGAAAAGAAAAGAAAAGAAAATGTGCCTTGGTGAAAACTTGGTAAATATGCACCTTGGTAGAAAAATTAAAGATAAATAAATCCATCCTATGGTGAAAACCACTTCTTGTGCTGCCTTGGATAAGTACCATGATGAAAACCTAGAAAAGAGGTTCCATGCATAATTCCTCCTACTTGCACTCTTCACTTGGGGGAAAGTTCCTTCCATTTCATCCTATCCACCATATCTTACATCCAGCTAGCACATGAGCATCCATGTTTCTTCCTGTGATCTTGACAAGGTTGAGCCTATCCATGAACATCCTTTGCACTAATCCCTAACCATTCACTTATACCTCCAACACCCCTTATCCTGATTGTGCTATCATAGGTATATCCTATCCTATCAAATTTACCCCTTGGTCTTGATCAAAATTGAAAAACAAGTTCTTATAAGTCTCTTAACATGTCCATTATTTTGGACCACATGCTTTTCATGAAATTAGGTCATTATCTTATATGATATCCAACACTTCTCTATGAGCCTACATTTCTATACTCTTTTTTCCCTAGCTTGGGTAATCTTGAGGAGTCTGTCCTTGAGGGTCACATTCACCCTCTCCATCCATAATTGTTTATTTTCCTCGTCCATCAGCTTTCTAATCCATTTGTAATGATCTCTACCTTACTAGACATTGGGGGTAAATCAATGTGATCTTGCTTGAGATCAGTTAATCTCTAAAAAATCTAAAAATTGGAAAAATTCCTGAAAAAATGATCATCTTGGTGAAAACCTAGCAATAGGCGCCTTGATGCATCAATAAAAAAGAACCTAAAAATTAAAAAATGTCCTGAAAAAATCATCATCTTGGTGAAAACCTAGCAATATGTGCCTTGATGCATGAATCAGAAAAAAATGAAAAATGAAAAAAATGAAAAAATGAAAAAAAATGAAAAAATACAAAAAAAAATTGAAAAAAATGATGGTGACATAGGCATGCTTACCAGGTTTTCAATGATCACATTATCAAGAAAGACCCCATCACTTGGGGCATCTTAGGTTCATACATGTCTGAAAACTTTGAAACTAGCTGAAGTATGTTGAACTTTTGTTTATATCCTGTCTATTTTAATTGATTTTTGTTAATCTTTTCTTTGTCTACTTCTTGTTGGTGTGGTCCCGATTATACGACAACATCAAATAATGAGGGTGTATGTGATAAGAGCTCCTGCATTAAGGTGGAAAAGCCTCACATCCCTTGATCCTATTTAATTGTACACCAAGGTGAGGTCAGAACTATCTCCTTGACTGTTATTGCTCTGCTTGTTTACGTAAGATTGCACTCATGGTTTTCTTGGATTTGAATGCCTCAATACTAGTGTACTCTTGCAATATAAACTAGAAACAACATTCAGGTCATCTTGGATTTTGTGCCCCAATGCTTATGTTAGTCTCTCATATCTTATCTAATGAAATTCATATTCATATTCTTATGGTCGCAGTGGAACCAATAAAGATTGTATCAAATCTGATGTTCCAAAAATGCTCAATGATGAAAATTTTCAACACTAAAGCTTCAGTGACTACACCTTAGGTTGCATTCATGTTAGTCTTGCATCTTGAATTTGCATCTACATGGTGTTCAAATCTACATAATGTTGATATCTCTCTCCAATGTGAAGGATCTGAGACTCCAATCGATCAATCTTCTCATCGTCAAGTGGTTAGTTGTGCGTGAACATGACACCCTTTGCTAATTTGACTATCCTGATTCCATTTTCAAGATCAAAATCAAAATCTAAAATTGACCACTTGCACAACCAATAGAAACCTCTCATGCTTTTCTTATAATCAATCCATGTATCATACTTTTGCTAAATCTTGGTCAAACATGACCTCTCATCAAGTACATATTTTTCCCTAACCATGTGGGACCTCTTTCTAATCAGATTAGTTTCATCCTAAATTGTCTAATCAATCGAGTTGCTTCTCATCACTGGGGTACCTAGCCATATTTTGATTTTTCCCCTGAGGGGGTAGGATCAGGACATCAACATTTCAGTGATCACATCCTCAATCAAAACCCCATCGCTTGGGGCATCTCAGCTTCATCGCATCAAATCAAGTTGAGATCATCTTAAATCAAAGGAAACCTAATCAATGGTCTTATAAAGTGGTAAATACACTCGAAACCAAAAAATATTGGTCTTATACGTGCTATTCATTATTGAACCAGATACATTGATCAAATTGGCTTCATTGCTTCAAATCAAGTCAATTTTCTTGCTAATCAAATCTCTTAACGGTAATCAATTTTATCACTTCAAATCAAACTGGTTATTCTTTCAAACCAATCAAAAGGTTTAAGAGTTCCTCATAGATGTTCAGTTTGATCACTTCAAATGAAACTGAGTATTCTATTTATATCTTTTGATCGATCTTCATCCAATCAATCTTGCAGTCGGTCTTCTTCTTCAAAATAATGGTTTCATTGCTTCAAATCAAACTATTCTAGGTCTTCTCGCTAATAGGTCTTTGAATCAATGTGCTGATCACACATCAATTCAAAGAGGGGAAAATGTAATCACCTAAAAATGGTCATCTAAACCCTAGACCCCCAATCTCAACTATTAATCAAGAAACCCTAATCTTGATTATTCTAAGTCCTAAATCAAACTGGCAATTCATCATATTCAAAATGATCTGACCTAAAACCCTAGGTCCTAATCGATCATCTTACTTGATTAATTAATTAATCCCTAAAATCACATTACATTAGAAAATAAACCTTATTTTAATTATTTAATTGATATTCTGATATATTAATTATATAAAAATACAAAATTGTCAATTAAATCAAAAAGAAATTAAATTAATTATAAAAAAAAATGTGCATTCAAAATCAATTAAATTATTAAAAATTCATATGACATCATCAAATCTAGTTAACTGATTTACCATTTTGGAAACAATCCAGTTCCACTCAGTTAACTAATTCTCCACTTTTTATCATTTTGGAAACATTTCAGTTAACAGAGAACTGATTTTGGAAGTTTCCAAAATAACTGATCAGTCAGTTCAGTCAACTGATTCTCTTGACCAATCATCATCTTTGCACATGGATTGTGCTTCTTCAATTGAATCTGAGCCACTCTTTTCATTTGATCTCTACCATCTATTCGAGAGAGATTTTCTATAAAAGAGAAACTCTTTTCCTTCACAAAGGATC
Organism: Thuja plicata; assembly: GCA_018584345.1. Taxonomy (NCBI): domain Eukaryota; kingdom Viridiplantae; phylum Streptophyta; class Pinopsida; order Cupressales; family Cupressaceae; genus Thuja; species Thuja plicata. The sequence goes on from MU226793.1 coordinate 2,326,402, forward strand.
CTAGATTTTATTATTGTTATTATGTTGCATTTCACATTCTAGTTTTCTTTAATCATTTTAGCTTTCAATGTGATTAGCATTTAGTTTACTTTTATGTTAATCATCCAAATCTAATCTTAGAGCATATTTCAATTGGTGTTTTAAAATCAATCTTACACATTCAATTGGTGCTTTAAAACTAAATCTTAGCTAGCATGGATTAACGACAAATCTGCATCTTGCATAATCATTTAGATTAATCAAAGAATTTAATTTTCATCATCTAGATTAAATCCTTCATTTAGGTCTTCGGTGTAGTCACTGAGCTTGCAATCATTTGAGAGCAAGATCATAATCCTACCTAGTAGGAGGTAACATGTCGACTCATTCACACATGCAAGATGAATTAATCTATATTCATTTCTATATGTGACTGAAGGACAATGACCATGTTGAAGTGTATGGCTAAGTTAGAAGCCCATATTTAGCACACACATAAGTTAGCCTGAAATAGATGTCACTAGATCTTGTTACAACTACATAAAGTTATCCAGAATATCAACAGAAAAAGGTGCCAGCTATTGAAGATTTGAAGATCAAGTTTGATTGTCAACAAGTTTTGTCTTTCCACCGTTCAGAGGTCTAACTATAAATTTTTTCTTTTAATGCCTTTAGGGTTAGCTTAGCCATCTGAAGCTTGTTGCATCCTTGAATTTTGAGGATTCCAAGATGGCTAATGCTCCATATATATAACAAGTAGCATGACATTGTAAAGGATGGTGAAATCAAAACTGTGAAGCAGAAGCAGACTTTTCAATTTTGTCTAGTTTTCAAAAGGTTTTCAGTCTATTTGAATGTATTGGATCAAAAGATTATTAATAAAATACAATGGAATTTCTTGTTTTAGATCTTTGATGTCTTTTTGCATTTATGTTTCAGGTCTTGTATGTTTAATGTCTTAAATGTACCAGTTATAAGGTAACTGTGCTATTATTTGTGAGTTTCTTTCAAGGAGGCATTAAATATTGTAGATAGTTCTAGAGGGTTAGGATTTTGTGCAAGAATTTGATACATAGATATGAGAATGAGAGGATAGTTTGTAAGGAATTCTATCTGGGATTTTATTTGTGTTCTAATTAATTGTCTTCTATGTGAATGTATGTTCCATTATGACTCTTTGACTAGGATTAGGCACTGGTCAAGTTTTTGACAAGTAGTTCTTATCATCAATCAATTATAACAAAAAAAATTTATTTCTGTTATTAAGAACAAATATGTCTAATTAATTGTGTTGAGAAATACAATTCATTGTGGTGATTCCTTGAAGAGAGAATCAGTAGGTTATCCTTCCTAAGTCTAGAACTAAAAAAGAAGAAGGATGAGACTCATTATTTCACTTTTGTTTGCCCTTGTCATGTTCACAATCCAACCTGTTAAAATTTGCATTAAATTGGTTGTGTTCAACTACAAGATATGTTATCATTTGTTGCAGTAATAGGCAGGAAAAAAATCAGTGTAGTGTTAAGCCCACTATTAAGTTAGTGAGAAATAATAATCTGACAAAGGTATACCCGCCTGAGTGATGTGGGGCTCAAAGAAGAAGAAGGATTGTATCCTTGTTAATTAGCCTTTTACCTGTATGAATCAAGAATTGGGAATCTAGAAGTCAAGCTTGATAGTTGTATTGTGATTCAACAAGAAAAAGTGCTAAAAATTTGGCGACTCTAATGGGGAATATTTTTAATGTTCTAGAGTTATGTTTATTAGAGAGTTAGTCCTTGTGATACTAAGAATAAGTATGTTTTTCCTAATAATTGTAAGAGCGAGTCTATTTTGTTTATCGATCATTGTGCACTACATGAAGGTCATGATCCTAAAAATGATACAAATATTATCTCACATAGATTAAGTGGTGGTTCTGAATTCTTTGATGTGCCCCAGTACATATTTTTGAAGAAATATTTGCAAAAAGAAAGTGAATTTGCACAAGCATAAACAGTAAAGGATAGTGCTCTTGTGATTACATGTTTTTCCAAGGTGAGAAAATACTGTGAAAACCTTTCATATGGGCTTCATTTAGACTTATTTTTGTGAAAGAAAGTCTAAGTTGGGACAAGATTATTAGCTATTTTATATATTTTTCCTCTACAAAGAGGTGGCGGATCTAGTCTTTGTGCATTCTAGTGTGATTTGCATATTGAAAATATTGAATATACTTGTCTAGTTTAAAACATGAGTCGAAAAAGAAACACCAGATCTCATTATAGATCTAATCCTGAGAAGGACATCAGAGAAGAGCTCCATACACCTGGAAGGAGACAATGGTCCAAGAGAGGTGGATCTAATCATGATTCCCCAAATAAGTCAAAGGGGAGAATGAACACCCATGTTCCTTAAAGAAGGTCATCCTCATCTGAGAGTGTAGAGAAATCAAGGCTTGTAGGTCCTAATAGAGCTGATACATCTTTTGATCCTTTCAGAGAAGGAGAGAAGAAAAATTTAGGTTTCTTCCATGTGGACGAAAATCTAGCTCCACTAGAAGAAACTTTTGCTGCTAAGAAAACCTCTTATGATTTTGATAAGCTAAGAGATGAGGTTGTGTCTTTGAGAAGAAAAAAAAAGGAGCAAAAAATAGAGATAGTGGATGCCCTGAAGAGGTGTGAACAAGAGTTATATGACTTATTGGTAGAGAAAGAAGAACTATTGGCCGAAACAAGAAGAAATTAACTCAAGGCTAAGAGCCTAAGTGAAGAATTTAAAGGCCTAGATATAGACTTGTTCGGTGATCTTGATGATTTGAGGAAGAAAGCTACAAATATGAAATCAAATTCTAGCAAAGATGAGTTTGAAGGAAGTGGACCTGTCATCAGACAATTGCACCCATAGGAGGTTGAACAGAATGCAAAACCCAATACAAGAAGTAAAGATATCCTCAGCAAGGGTAAGAAAAATGTTGTTGTTATTATTATAGATGAGCCTAAGAAAAACATGACTATCCCTGCAGGAATACCTTAACTTGATCTAGAACTTGAAAAATCTAGAAAAGCCATAGAAGATCTAGCCAAACAGCTAAAAAAGTTGGAGTTAGAGGTTGATGCAGTTGATATGAGGATAAAAATAGCTATCTTACATGATACTACTAACACTAGTGCAAGTATCTCTATGCCTGTTAATCATGGGATTCAACAAAAAAATCAGTCTGCTGGTCCTAGTCCAAAAAATCAAGGTATTGGTCCTAAAACTCAAACTTCTAGCCTAAGTGTAGCTGCTCAACCTGCTGGTCCTAGTCCAAGTGCTCAATTCTCTCACCTAAAACAGAGTTTTCCCCCACCTATTCAAAGTAAAAATGGAATAGTTGGACCGAGTGGTAACAATGTGTTGGGAAACTTCCAAAGGAGACCTGTTCATATGGACAGATATAGAGCCCTTTTCTTTGATGGCATTCTTGGTCAAAAAAATGTGATCCCCAATGAGGTAAGAGATAAAATCCCCAAATTCATAGGAAATAATGTCATAACTTGTGAAGAACATTTGAAAACTTTCAGTGATAAGATAACTGATTTTGAAATTGAAAATGAAGATGTCATCATGAAACTTTTTGTTTAGTCCTTAACAGAAGATGTTAGGGATTGGTTTAGAAATCTACCTAATGATAGCATTGCCTCTTGGGATGAGTTTGTAAAATATTTTAGGGAACAATACAGAGAACATATGAACTCTGGTTATATGCTGAATGAATTCAATAATATCAAAAAATTCCCTAATGAGAGTATGGCAGATTTTAACAATATATTCCAAAAGGCCATGAATAAATTGTTCCAAGTGCTAAGGTTAGATGAGGAAGTATGTCAGACCACTTATTTAAATGTTTTTGATGGTAATATGTCTTACCTTATTATGGAAAAAAACCCAACAACCTTGAGAGATGCATACAAATTAGCTATTGACATTGAGATGAATAGGCGAGCATGATGAAAGATGGGAAAAAGGATGATAGTAAAATTTGGAAAGAAAAGGGACCAGGGAGAAAAATTGTCAAAGAAGATGACATGGTGGAAAAAATGGTAAGTTTAGTAAAATACCTCGCTTCTAAAATGGAAAAAAATGATAGGGGAGGTTATTGTGATAACAAATATTGAAACCAAATATTTGATAAGCAACCTAACTTGAGGGATTATCCATACAAAACAAATAGGAATAATGGAAAACCTGCCTCTAAAGATCAAAAGAACCAAAAATCTAAGGAAACCCCTGATCCCCTAAAAAGGAATAGTACAAATCACATTGAAAACACTCCTTGGTGTGTTGCCTTCAAAATGTCACAGTATTCATATCAATGTTTGGTAGCCCAAGCCTTATCTGATCAAATGGATGAGAGGGATGAAAAAATAGGTGTAGGGAAAGAAGGCCCTACCATCAACATGTTTACCATGAAAAGACCTTATCCATGCTCTTCAAATAAGGATGAGCCTCTTGAAGATATGCCTGTTACAAGAGGGAAATACTTAGAGTATTAGCAATCTTTAGTTTCTGATTCAAATGATGAGGATGATATTATGTCACAAGAAACTATAAATGCAGTAGGAAATGATAAGTCATATTCTCATTTCAAAATTCCTACTAATGAAGAAAGGAGGTCCTTGACTGTTGTAGCCATAAATCAAGCTAGGGAGGCATACAATTTGAGAAATAGGAGAGTGGAGCCTACTCAAGGTAAACTTTCCCCTACATATATCAGAAAAGATTCCCCTCAAGGTGCTATGGATTATCCTATCAAGGAAAGAAAAGACAAGAAGTTTGTAAGACAAGCATAACCTTCTCCTAATTAGAAGGAAAAAGAAGGAACAAAAAAGGAGCAATTAACCAATGATAAATTCAAGAAAGGTAAAAAAATGGGTGATGTATCCTCTAAACTACCCATGTTTGACTTGAAACCTACTCTAACTCAGATGAAATTTTTAGTCCCACTAATGGAGATGTTGAAAATAAAAGAGCATAAAGAAGTTCCATTAGCACTTTGATAGGGATAGATGATGTCTCTATGTCAAACCATAAAAAATATCCTTGAATTCAAATAATGATAGAAAGGAAATTCCATCTGTCAAGGAAAAGGAAGAACAAATGAAAGGAAAAAAAAAGCAAAGAAATCTCCAATATCTGCATTAGCAATGTAATTACCCAAGAACCATTGTCTATTGACCCATTTTAAGTTATTTTGGTGGTTAATAATTTCTTAGTAAAAAATTTCATGATAGATTCTGGTGCTACAACAACTGTAATGTCATATCATGTCATGAAATAATTGGGCCTTCAAGTCCCTACCCCTAATGGAAGTTGTTATGTAATGGATAATAGGGAAGTTCTTGTGATAGGAACATTGAAAGAAATTGAAGTAAAAATTGCTGCTTTCCCAGGCTACTTACAAAATGGACATATTTTTTGTGGTACCATACCCCATTATAGTATGCTCGTTTCAACACAATGAGCAGCAGTAGTGGGTGGAAGATTGGGTTAGACTTATCTTATGCAATAATTCTTATAAATGGTAATGAGGTCAAGTTGTACAGAGAACCTCATTCACCTATCATGGTGGAGATGTTTACACCTGACCAATTAAATTTTTGTGTAGACATTGACATGGAAAACCTTTTTGTGGAAGAGATCAAGCCATGGTTGAGGAATATTGATCCAATTGTTGATGAGTTGATGTTGCAACACGATGGACTATTGCAGATGTAATTTTATGGAGGATTCTCTAAGGAAGGAGTAGGAGAAGGAGTTTTATTCATTTCCCCATTAGGAGTTACTTTTAAATATTCTTTCCTATTAGTCTTTCATTGTACGAATAACACAGCCGAGTATGAGGCCTTAATTTTGGGAATGGATAATGCAATTAAACATGGTATCAAATGTTTAAAAATTCATGGAGATTACCAATTGATCATATCTCAAATAAGGGCCTAGTATGCTGCCAAAGATGATAGATTAAGGTTGTACAAGTATGCAGTCTAGGATAGGTTATAATTCTTTGATGCTTTTAACATTCTTTGGGTAGAAAGATCAAACAACATAATGCAAGACTTTCTTTCTAATGTTGTCCTGAAAAATAATGATTTTACTCTGGCTGGCATATCTATGGTAGAAGTAAAGAAAAAATACCATTAGTCCCTAATAATATCCATAACTGGAAAGTGTTTGAGGATGATGATGACATCCTTAGATTTATCCAATGTGTAGATCAATATGATGGCCAGAAAATTGACTATGAATCTTTAGTAGCAGTTGTGGATGGCAGAGAATATATTTTTGATCAAGAAGTTATTCAGCTAGCTACTAATCATATTCATTAAGGATTGGTTGAATTGGAGGGAATTTTTAGTATAAATGATAGTTATATGTCCCAGAAATCCAATACCAAGGTAGAAGATTTAGAAGAAATAATTCAGGATCTGAGACATCACCTTAGTTGGTAAATATTGGTAAAAAGATGGATAGGAATGTGAGATTGAATTTGATAAAGTTGCTGAAAAAATATAAAAATGTTTTTTCTTGGTCTTATGAGGATCTGAAATCCTATAGAAAAGACTTTTTTTGGCATGATATCCCACTTAAGGAAGATGTGAGACCATTTAGGAAAAAACAAAGGCTTATCAACCCACTATTCAATACTAAAATGTAGATAGAATTAATGAAGTTGAGGGATGTAGGCATAATTCAGCCTATCATATATTCATCATGGGTTTCTATTTTGGTCCCTGAGAGAAAGAATAATGGGGACATAATATTTTGTGTTGAATTTAGAAACCTAAATGTAGACTCACTAAAAGACAACTATGGATTACCTAATATGGAGACTATGTTACACAAGGTCACTAGATGTAATCTATTGTCTATGATGGATGGTTTCTAAAGGTACAATCAGGTGCTAGCCAAGGAATATGAAAAATTCAAGACATCATTCACCACTCCTTGGGGTACTTATGTGTATGCGCGCATGCCTTTTGGTCTAAAAAATGCTGGTGCAACTTTTTAGAGAGCCATGGATGTAGCCTTTAAGGATCTCATGGATTTTCTTATGGTAGTTTACCAGGATGATTTGACATTCTTTTCAAAGAAAGAAGAATATCATTGTAATCATTTGGAGAAGGTCATGATTAAAGCATTAGAATATGGGGTATCATTGAACCCAAAGAAATGCCACTTTGCTGTCACTGAAGGAAAACTTTTAGGTCACATAGTGTCAAAGGAAGGAGTAAGAATAGATACAGAAAGAGTTGATATTATTCAAAAAGTGCTTGCTCCTAAATATTTAAAAGGTATACAATCATTTTTGGTACAAATCAATTTTGTCATGAGATTTATTGCAAATTTTGCAGAACTAGTCAAGCACAAAGATAAGCTATTGAAAAAGGATGTGAAATTTGAATGGGATCAAGAGGAACAATTACCTTTTAAGAAGATAAAACAAGTCATCCAAGAAGCCCCTATCCTAGTATATCCTGACTATACCAAACCCTTTTCTTTATTCACATTTGCTTCTTTTCATACCATTGTTGCAGTCCTATTGCAGAAGGGTATTGAAGGGTTTGAACATCCTATAGCATTTTTTAGAAAATCTTTACAATTAGCTGAGATAAATTATAAGTTGATGGAAAAATAGGCTTATGCCTTGGTAAAATAAATTAAGGCTTTCAGGCCTTATCTTAAGTAAATATATATGTTCCTCATGCTACTGTAAAAGAAATTTTTGTCCAAAGTGAGGTAACAGGAAAGAGATGTAAGTGGATAAACAAAGTTCAGGAATTTGATTTGGAAATTCATATCACAAAGGTGGTAAAAGCACTAGGATTGTAAAAATTGATGACAATAGAGAATTTGGATTTAGTTCATGTGAAAAATGTTAATACTTGTGAAAAATTTGTTACAAGTATTGAAATGCAGCCATGGTATACTGACATTGTATATTTTCTTAAAAATTCTAGTTGCCCAGAAAATTTAAATTTTAACCAAAGGATAAGCTTGAGGTTATAGGCTCAGAAATATGTCTTGTTGCATGGTAATTTATATTGGAAAAACAAGGATGGGATATTGTTGTTTTGTCTTGATAATGGATAATCTGAAGAGATTTTGAAAGAAACGCATGCTGGAATGTGTGGAGGACATTACTCTACTAGATCAACATCTCAAAAAAATTTATGGGTGGGATATTATTGGCCTTATTTATTTCAAGATACTCATGCTTTTGTCAGCAAGTGTGAACCCTGCTAGAGATTCTCCTAGAAGATGAAGTTTTTAGGATATTTTTTGTTGAATCCCATACTTGCAAAAACCCCTTCTGCCACATGGGAAATGGATTTTATTGGATAATTTGCTGAGAAATCAATTGGGGGGCATAGTTGGATTCTAAGAAGCGACTGAATATTTTACCAAATGGGTGGAGGAAATTCCAAATAAAAGGGCTACAAGTACAGTTGTCATTGATTTTTTGATGAATAATGTGATCACTAGATTTTGTGTTCCAATCAAGTTAGTAATGGACAATGACATGTGCTTTAGATCTGAAGAATTTGTTGATTTTTGCTCTGATATGGGAACTGTCATTTCTTTCTCATCCCCTTACCATCCACAAGCCAATGGGCAAGCAGAATCAAGTAACAAGAGTATTCTGCAAATTTTAAAGAAGGCCCTAGAGAATAACAAGAGAGCCTGGAATGCAAAGTTAAAACTTGTCTTATGGGAAGATAGAATCTCTGTCAAGAAAAGCCACAAGAAAATATCCTTTTGAATTGGTATATGGTGTTCATTCAAAAATGCATGTGAATAATTTACTTCCAATTTAGAAGTTCATCCTAGATGAAGAGATTGAGGTTTCTGAACCTATACAAGTGAGAATGGTGCAGCTAGTATAATTGGATGAAGTGAGGAGAGATAATCAATCAGAGAACATCAAACTAAAACAAAGAATGAAATACCTTTTTGACAAGAGGTAAAACTAAAGAAAATTCTAGCCTGGTGACTTGGTATTACAATGGAATGTCAGGGCTTAAGACAAAGGAAAACATAAGAAATTTGAATTTTTGTGGTTATGGCCTTTTGTTATCTATAATATTTTTGGAAAGGATTCATATCTCCTCAAGAATATGAATGATGAAGAAAAATAGTTTCCAGTGCATGGACAATTCATGAAAAAAAAATCTTCAATTGAATCTTTTTCCATGCACAGTAGTTGTATCTTATGTACATGTGTGTTTCCTTTTGTTGTGTGTTTCTTTCCCAACTGTGTGTTTGATTTTAGTAATAGGTTAGTGCAGTTGTGGTATTCTTTCCCATAGATCTATTTTTCTTGCTATAAAATTGCATTCAAGCATCCTCAGAGAGAGCCACTGTTGGTTGTATTTCTAGTTTCGAAGCTTGCTAATAAATTTTTTGAGTTCCAAGTCAAATTCCTACTTTAAATGTCAAAATGTTGTCCAATGCTGTCAAAATCCCTTTGCAAATAATGATCTTTGAGCCTAGAATCTCAAAAAGTGTGTAAAACCCTAAGTCCTAGGACAATTTTCATGCGTATTCAAGAGAAAAACCTAGTTCTTCAAAATTGCTTCTATTTTGCAGTTACTTTTTCAGAAAATACCAAGTCACTTAAGTCATATGCCTATTTTCATATTTTACATGTTGGTTGCATTATCTCTTTAAGCCCAAATAATATTTCATTTTCTTTAGAAATTTGGCAAAATGCTTTGGTCGCGTTACCGCAAAGAGAAGAGAGTATGCTTTCAGTGGTAATGAGATTTCACATAGGCCGTTGATGAAGATTATGATCTTTTGGTGTGCCAAAAGTATTGTTTGAGAACTCAGAGTTAGAAAATCCTTTGGTGACTTTGAGATCATTCAATCACATAGTCTAGAAAGAAAATCAGAGTTTAAAGAAGGGTTGAGGTTCTTAGGTAGTCGCGTGATCACGAAGGAAAATAAGAGTTAAGTCAAAAGATATAAAATTAAGCGATAGCCAATGATCTGAGAGATAATCTTGTGGTGGTCATGAAGTCTCAGAGTAAACTCTTCAATTAAGAAATCTTAAAGTGACTTTGAGTTTCTTCAGTCATGGTGTCTCACAAATAAACCAAGGTTAATAGATGAGTTAAAAGCCTTCAGTCGTGAGATCTTTTTTAAAGCGAGGGTTAAGTTAAAAGCTGTGAGATAAAGCATCTACCATTCGATGGAAGATTGATCATGTGGCCACCCTTAAGTCACAAGATGAAATTTTAGATAAATGAAAGATTAAGAAATATTGTGACTACAAATAGAATTAATGAAGACCTAAAGGATGGCTTTCAATCTCGAAAGAAACCTTGAGTCAGATAATTCTTTCAACGACAACAAGATCTAGTTAGTCGCAAAGTCTTGATAAGAAACGTGGTTGATAAAGGTTATGTAAAGAACAAGTTAAGTTTGCAATGAAGATATCTAAGCCATGAAATAGAAAATATCTAGTGGATAGTGTGAAGTCACTGATAAAATTCAAATAGTCAAAAGAAATTCAGTGATTCAGCAATGGTGATTGAGATATGGACATGTTTCTAAGTCATTCAAAGATTTGAGTTAGTCGTGAAATCTCAATACAAACCAGAGGTTAAGATATTCATTCCATGACTTGGAAATAGCTTAAGTCATGAACTCTCAGAGTAAACTGTATTTATAGACAAAGCAAAGGAGATTGTACATGAACCGTTGGATTAAAGGCTGATCAAAGGGTAGTCGCGAAGTCTCAAATCAAAAAGAGAAAGTAAAAAATGGATATGAGATTACACATGAACCATCTAATTGAAGGAAGATCTAGAAATGGTCACGTAATCTCTGAAGAAACTCAAATTTAGTGAAATCTTATAGTGACATTGATTTCATACAGTCGCGTAGTCTCTAAAAGGAAATAAAGGTTTAAGACAGAGTTATTTGAAGCCTTAGTCGCGCAGTCTCAAAAGGAACATGAGTTAGAACATTTCTTTTAGCGATTAAGAGATGAACATTGATCAAGATGATGATCATGTGGTGATTGTTAAGTCTTAGAAAAGAACCAGAGTTAAAGATAACTCTCAACGACAAGGAGATCATACAGTCGCGCAGTACCTGAAGGAAGCCAGGGTATGAGCGAGGTAAAGTATAAGGTTTTCTTCCATGCCATGTTGTACAGTTGTCATCCAATCAGAACATAGGGATTATGAAAACATTTTTAAAGAGTTACTGAGTTGTGAAAAATGAGCCAATCATATCAAAACTTGATCTAATTTTGAAGATAATAAGGTTTTAAGTGAAAAAGTAAATCATTAAAAATTGATCACCCGTCAGTTTCAAATGCCATTGCTAGAAGAAAAATTGATATCACAGCACATAGAAGTAATTCCTGAAGTGATTCAATGGAATTTCCATGATTCTTAATTGACTGGTGCATTGATTTCTCTGAATAAGTAGGCTTTAAAATTATTCATTTTATTTCACCAAAAGTTCTACTTTTTAGAGTGAAATTTGCATGAGTGATCAGTATTTTCAAGAGAACATAGCTATCCAGATTCGCAGAGTGAAGAAAGAGATTTGATCAGTTGCAATTTAGAATAGATAAGATGAGAAGAGCTGTGAGCATTGCCTCAACTATCGGGAAGAGTGGAGATGATGATGATTTGAAAGGAAAGAGGAATTACTCAGAATAATTTATACAACTACTTCTAGGATCCAATCGGGGAAAGAAGGTAAATGATGAATACCTTGGTAACAATTTTGCTTATATTAGAGATGCAAAAACACCTAATTGTTTAGGATATCAATTGTTTAATTACTTCCATAAGAATAGTGAGGGTCCTATGCCTGTGTCAAACCCTTGGACGTTAGGTTTAGCAAAACTAGTAGTTCCTAATGTGTTTGTGGATGTTGAATTGATATTGGAACTAGCTAGTAGGCATGACACAATTTCAAGGTCCATTAAGAAAGATGATGGAACAATCTTAGTAACCCTTGATAGGGCATCATTCATGAAAGAATTTAATATGTACAAACCCTACACAACAAAAATTAATCTGAAAGTCCTAGCTACTAGATATACTAAGGAGGCTGACATTATGTCCAAATTGATCTAGGCCCATGTGCCAAAAGGAACTAGGAACTATATAGCTCCTATCCCAAGTAATAATGAACCATAATTCTACAAGGACCTAGCATTCTACATGAAGTACATTTCATATGCCCTCTGTAGAGTTTTAGGGGTTGATAGTGGAAGAGAGAGAGTATCCTCTGGCATGCTGATTATAATTCTAGACTTGCAAAGTCCCTATGTTGGTATTGATTATGATTACATTCAATATGTATTTGATAAGATGCATCAGGGATTTGTAGATATATAGAGTAAGGTAGGAAGCACTAAATTCCTACAGTATTCATTGCTCATGCATTTTATTATGTTCTACAATTTTAATATCATGGACCAATCCATTCTGGAGCTCAGAAGATTTTATCATGGTCAATCTAACTGTGTGCAAGTTTTTTTGAGGGTATGGAATTACACATCCAAAGAGAATGAGTTATGTGCTTTTGAGAACTGGGTAGTGTATCTCCTATTGAGTAATTTAGGAATCAATATGATTAGGTTGTCCATGAAAGTATTATAGCTTTTGAGGCCCTGCAAGTTTGTGGATAGATGGAATGGAGACCACAACTGGGGTGATTTCTATTATCATCAAATTTTCACTTTGATCAGAGTATATGGTTGCTCTCAACCACCACACATTTTTCCATACAGTGTGCCACCTAGAGTTTCTATCATGGAGTTTATATGGCAGCTCATGCTGACAGATAGGGAACATTTGGCTCCACATAGGAAAGGAACCTTCACACCTAGGCAATTTATTGCTTCTGACTTTACTATTGGAAAGAGGGCCTATGATTTTGTGAATGGATGGTTAAGACACTACAGAATGAATGTAGCCTTGTATAGGTACATTGATATAGAAGGGTTCATAAAAAATGCCAAGAAAATTCTGACACCCACCATTCTAATTACTAAAGAACATCAGCCATGTGAAGAGGAGGACTTGATCTGGAGCATCCTTGAAGAGGATGAAATTTCAGCCAAAGAAAAAAAAATACTAGGAGTTAATGGATTTAGAGAAATAGCTCAAGAAGAAGGGGATCCCATTTGGAGGTTATTTCTCTTGTTTTCCATATTTACAAAGATTAGAAAATATGATGGAGTCCGATGGGACACTTTGCAATCATCTAGAGGAACAAATTGAGGATAAGGATAGATGTCATAATAAATAATCATCCTTAGAATATAGTCGCAGTTACTATGTACATAGCCCACCACCTCAGGATCAGCCACCTTAGAGTGAGGAAAAAATAATTAACCTAACATAGGGACATGAGGCTGAGATAGTTGTTGAACCTCCACATAAAATGAAAATGGTGGAAGCAGGAGAGCCTTCTATTGTCAAGACACACACAAAGAAAAAGGATAAAGTAAGTGCACTATTCATAGGGACAAGTGCATATGATCACTAATTGAGGAAGGTCATAAGAGAAGGCAAGAAGAAAAGAGAAGATACAGATACAAGTTTGAGATGCCTCTCTTATTGTGTCACGACGAAAGGGATTTGAAACAAGAGGAATTCTTAAAGGGTGATGAATTCATAAAGACCAAAGAATTCAAATAATTCCTTATATGGGCCAAACAACAACAAGTGGGGGCATAATTTAAATTGGATGGAGGAAAAGCCATAACAAGTGAAGCCTTACAGGCTCTCCTGCAATATGATCTATAATATGATAATATGGCCCCTGATGAGGCTAAAAAACTAGTAAAGTCTAGTGGCATGTTATTAGTAGAGGGATAGGACTTGGATTCAACCTTCATCATAGAACAAATCACAAGGAAGTCAGACATTAAATTCTCAATAGAGACACAAGTGGTAGAGATGATCAAAGGTTGTGGTTACAATGTACAATCTCAGACCTTAGCTATGTGGGCTCTAGCTCCGAAGAAACAAAAGCCATCATTGATTAATGTACAAGAGAAGATGGAAGGACATAAAATTATCTAGTCTATTCATAACACAAGGGATCTAGAAATTTCACAGGCCCTAACCCACTTTTCTCATTTGAATGAAGCAAATGTTTTGCAAATGTCCAATAGGTATCAAAAGTTGTTTAATAAAACAAGCCTCATTACAAAGGATAGAGAGTTGGGTTTGATAAAAATAGTACTAAGGAAAAGATAATTGTAGATCTAACTCAGAAGTTACAAGAGATCCCATAGGTTGTTCCTATTGAACCTAAACAGAATGAAGATGCACTTGTGCAAATAGAGGATACAAGGGATGCTCAGAAGGAAACAAAGAAGGACATAGAGAAGAATGATGTGGCTTTAGAATCCCTTTTTAACATCTTACAACATAATATTAACATCCTAAAGGATAAAGTTGATATAGTGCATCGAGCATACAACAATTTTCCTGGCCTACAAGTGGAGGTAACTAATTTTGTTTCAATATTGAACTAAGTGGAGGTTAGCATCCTTGAGTCACTTAGGGCAGACTTTCTAGAAATAGTCACACAGGTGGGTGATGAAATAGAGAAAATAGGCGTAACCTTGTCCTTTTTCAAGGGTAAGAAAAATCAGATAGAAACCAGATTCAACATGTTTGGATCTTATTAGAACAAATTTGTTCCTTCAATCAGAGTAGAAGACAATCAGATAAAAGCAGTGGAGACATGGAGAAATGAATTTGATTCATTATTGCCTAGTAAAGAGGCATTTGTTTCTGACACTAATGAACTAGATATGGAAAGGTTCAATAGAACCTTGGATGAGCCATTTAAGGCCGAAATAGATTTCAAAAAATTTGTGACAGATGTTAAGAGCATAATAGATGCTAGATGGGAGAGGCAAAAGACACAACTAGAAAGAATTCAGAGTTGTAGCTGGCCTGCTAAGGAAGATGAAGCAGCATGGGATGTTCTTACAAATCCCCAAAAAAAAAAGACTGCAACAATTGACCTTGACATACTAGATGAAGAGTGAAGAGGACACCTGGCACCTGATCTTTGAGCAAATGGAGGATAATTATCATAAACACTAGTGTAAGTTAGCCTATAATGGTGGTCACTAGATCTCATTACAACTACATGAAGTTATCCAGAATATCAATAGACAAAGGTACCAACTATTGAAGATTTGAAGATCAAATTTGATTATCAACAAGTTTTGTCTTTCCACCATTCAGAGGTCTAACTGTAAATTTTGTCTTTTAATGCCTTTAGGGTTAGCTTAGTCATATGGAGCTTGTTTCATCCTTTCCTTTTGAGGATTTCAAGATGTCTAATGCTCCATATATATAGCAAGTAGACAGACATTGTAAAGGATGGTAAAATAAAAAATTAGAAGCAGACTTTTCAATTTTGTCTAGTTTTCAAAAGGTTTTTAGTTTATTTGAATGTATTGGATCAGAAGATTATTAATAAAATACAATGGAATTTCCTATTTCAGATATTTGATGTCTCTTTGAATTTATGTATAAGCTCTTGTGTGTCTAATTTGTAAGACATTTTAAATGTACTAGTTATAAGGTAATTGTGCTATTATATGTGAGTTTCTTTCAAGGAGGGATTAAATATTGCAGATAGTTCCAGAGGGTTAGGGTTTTGTGCAAGAATTTGATACAGAGATGTGAGAATGAGAGGATATTTTGTAAGGCATTCTATCTGGAATTTTATCTATGTTCTAATTAATTGTCTTCTTTGTAAATGTATGTCACATTATGACTCTTTGCCAAGGATTAGGCACTGGTCAAGTTTTTGACAAGTAGTTCTTATCATCAATCAATTATAAACAAAATATTTTATTTCTATGATTACAAACAAATATGTCTAATTAATTGTGTTGAGAAATACAATTCATTGTGGTGATTCCTTGAAGAGAGAATTAGTAGGTTATCCTTCCTAAGTCTAGAACTAAAAAAGAAGAAGGATGGGAATACTTATTTCACTGTTGTTTGCCCTTGTCATGATGAAAATCTAGCCTATTAAAATTTGCATTAAATTGGTTGTGTTCACTTGCAAGATGTGTTATCATTTGTTGTAGTAATAGGAAGGAAACAAATCTGTGTAGTGTTAAGCCCACTATTAAGTTTTTTTATAAATAATAATCTGAGAAAGGTATACCCACCTGAGTGATGTGGGGCTCAAAGAAGAAGAAGGATTGTATCCTTGTTAATTCTCCTTTTACCTGTATGAATCAAGAATTGGGAATCTAGGAGTCAAGCTTGATAGTTGTATTGTGATTCAAAAAGAAAAAGTGCTAACAAATTGGCGAATCTAATGGGGAATATTTTTAATTTTCTAGAGTTATGTTTATTAGAGAGTTAGTCCTTGCAATACTAATAATAAGTTTGTTTTTCCTAATAATTGTAAGAGCGAGTCTATTATGTTTATCTGTCATTACGCACTGCATGAAGGTCATAATTTTGAAAATGATACAAATATTATCTCGCATAGATTAAGTGGTGGTTCTGAATTCTTTGATGTTTCCTAGTACATATTTTTGAAGAAAAATTTGCAAGAGAAATTGTATCTGCACAAGTATAGACAGTAAAGGATAGTGCTCTTGTGATTACATATTTGGAAAAGGTGAGAAAATACTATGAAAACCTTGCATATGGGATTTGTTTAGACTTATTGTGGTGAAAGAAAGTCTAAGTTGGGGTAAGATTCTCAGCTATAATATATATTTGTCCTCTGCAAAGAGGTGGAAACTCTAGTCTCTGTGCATTCCAATGTGATTTGCATATTGAAAATATTGAATATACTTGTCTATTTTAAAAGATGAGTCGAAAAAGAAACACCAGATCTCATTATGGATCTAATTATGAGAAGGATATTGGAGAAGAGCTCCATACACTTGGAAGGAGACAATGGTCCAAGAGAGGTGGATCGAATCGTGATTCCCCAAATAATTCAAAGGGGAGAATGGAGAACCTTGTTCTTGAAAGAAGGTCATCATTATTTGAGAGTGCAGAGAAATAAAGGCCAGTAGGTCCTAATACAACTGATACATGTTTTTATCCTTTCAGAGAAGGAGAGATGATAGATGCAGGTTTCTTCCCTACAGAAGATTATCTACCTCCACTAGAAGAAACTTTTGTTACTAAGACAACCTCTTAAGATTCTGATAAGCTAAGAGATGAGGTTCTGGGTTTGAGAAGAAAGAAAAAGGAACAAGAAATAGAGATAGCAGATGCAAGGAAGAGGCATGAACAAGATTTATATGACTTATTGGTAGAGAGAGAAGAACTATTGGCTAGAACAAGAGGAAATGACCTCAAGTATAAGAGCCTAAGTGAAAAAGTTAAAGGCCTAGATACAGACTTGTTTGGTGATCTTGATAATTTGAGGAAGAAAGCAGCGAATAAGAAATCAAATTCTAGCAAAGATGAGTTTGAAGGAAGTGGACCTATCATTGAACAATTGCACCCATATGAGGTTGAATAGAATGCAACACCCAAGACAAGAAGTAAAGATGTCCTCAACAAGGGTAAGAAAAAGGAAAATAGTATTATTATAGATAAGCCTAAGAAAAACATGACTATCCCTACAGGAATACCTCAAGTTCATCTAGAACTTGAACAAGCCAGAAAAGCCACAGAAGAACTAGCCAAACAGCTAGAAAAGTTGGAGTTAGAGGTTGTTGCAGCTAATATGAGTATGAAAATATATCTCTTACATGATACTACAAACACTACTACAATTAGCTCTATTCTTGTTAATCATGGGATTCAGCAAAAAAATTAGTCTGTTGGTCCTAGTACAAACAATCAAGGTGTTGGTCCTAAAACTCAAACTTCTTGCCCAAGTGTAGCTATTCAACCTGCTTGTCCTGGTCCAAGTGCTCAAGTCTCTCACCTAAAGCAAAGTGTTCCCCCACTTATTAAAATTCAAAAAGGAACAGTTGGACCGAGTGGTTACAATGTGTTAGGAAACTTCCAAAAGAGACCTGTTCATATGGACAGATATATAGCCCTTTTCTTTGATGGCATTCCTAGTCACCCAAATGTGATCCCGAATGAGGTGAGAGATAAAATCTCTAAATTCACTAGAAATAATGTCATAACTTGTGAAGAACATTTGAAATCTTTTAGTGATAAGATAACTGATTTTGAAATTGAAAATGAAGATGTCATCATGAAACTTTTGTTCAATCCTTAACATAAGATGCTAGGGATTGGTTTAGAAATCTACCTAAAGATAGCATTGCCTCTTGGGATGAGTTTGTAAAATATTTTAGGGAACAATACAAAGAACATGTGAAATATGGTTATATGGTGAATGAATTCAATAATATCAAGAAATTCCCTAATGATAGTATGGAAGATTTTAACAATAGATTCCAAAAGGCCATGAATAAATTGTTCCAAGTGCTGAGGTTAGATGAGGAAGTATGTCTGAACTCTTATTTCAATGTTGCTGATGGTAAGATATCTTACCTACTTAGGGAAAAAAACCCAACAACCTTGAGAGATGCATACAAAGTAGCTATTAACATTGAGAGAAATAGGCGAGCATCAAGAAACATGGAAAAAGGGATGATAGTAAACTTTGGAAAGAAAAGGGACCAACTAGAAAAATTGTCAAAGAAGATGACACAGTGGACAAATTAGTAAGTGCAGTAAAATACCCTACTGCTAAAATGGATATAAATGATAGGGGAGGTTACCATGATAACAAATATTCAAGCCAAAGATTTGATAAGTAGACTAACTTGAGGGATTACCCATAAAAAACAAACTGGAATAATAGGAAACCTATCTCTGAAGTTCAAGAGAACCAAAAATCTAGGGAAAACCCTTGTTGGTGTCTTTTTATGTTGCAATAAAAACAACAATAACCTCTTCTTCTTATGACTATTTTATAGAGGAGCGACCTCCAAATATTCATTCATGCAAGAAAAGGACCAACTAACAAGAACTCTCATAATAATTCTACTCCTTAGGTCCTACTACACCAAGGGGGGGATACCCTATAATACCTTCTGATATGTCTTATATGGTACTATCAAGCAGTAATCTCACAATAACTCAACATAACTGAGAGATATTACATAATTGGCTAATTACCCATTGAACACCAACCATGAAATGGATCATGAGATAGGAATTCACAACAAACTTGCACAAATATAGACTTAATGGATTAATATGTTTGTTTATAGGTAAACACAACCAATATACAACTAGACACACGATAATACTAAATTTAGTCTTTAGATCAGTGTTTAATCCATTGGGCTATATTTTGACTCAGATACAGTGTATTGAAATTAATATTCACAAAATATTTTAGATCATAACACAATTATCCCAAACCCTACTACTAATACAATCCTAGCATGTGTCAAATAAATCTATGCATTAATCAAAGCCTAATTTAATATGAACCCAAATCATAAATCTCAAAAAATTACATAAACATAGAGAAAACTATGCTAATGAATCAGAAAAATCATAACTCGCAAGACACATAACACAGGAGAGATTGGAATCTGGATCTTTGTATTAAATTTATTAAATCTTATTTCAGTATACAAAAATTACTCAGAGATAACCTGGTGCAGGAGCACCCTGAATGAACCAAGTGTTCCTATAGAGCCTAGGGGTTCCCTCAAGGTCCTTAGAGGCCTTTAGTGATGTTAAGACATTGGGTTAATCAATGGACCAACTTGTAAGGCCATAGTTCCAAGTTTGGCACCTTATGAGCCCTTTGTCAACTATTGGTCATTAATGGTCCAAAACCATAGGAATAGTTTGTTTTTAGGTTTTTCATGTTTGGATCCACTAGGGATCACAAAAATAACATTGTGACTAATTTTGGTCATCAGATTTGCAAAATTAAAAAATATGTAAAACTTGCTCAAAAGTTGTCAAGCAACTTTTGAGAAAACTTGACAACTTTTTGAAAAAAAATCCCAAATGGTAAAATCAGTTCAAATATGGTATGTAACCATTGGGAGTACCAAAAAAATCCCTTTCAAACCGGTGGTACGCTAATCATGTAATTTGGCATTTTGAAATTAATAAAATATAACCATTTTCCTGCATTCCTGAGAAACAGTCTTTGTGTATAGTCGGGTATGGATAGAAGGACATGAAATTTTCACACCAAGGGTTATTTTTGTAAATATTCTTTCATTTTCCTTTGGTCTCATGTGTTGATCAATCTTAGTTTGAAATTTATTGAATTTACAAACTCACTGCCTAGTTTGTAGGCCCTAAATCAGGGTTTAGGAAAGAATTGAGTGTATTTCACTTTTCCACCATGGGAATTCAATGACCCTTGGTGGAAAGCATGTTTATATGATTCTCTTTAATATTATATAGGATAGGTTCTCAAAAATGTAGGGAGATGGAGTTAAAATGATGCCCTATGTGTATATCCTTATGTATGTACCAATCCAGAATTAGGACAACAATCATAACTCTAGTTTGGGGATTCATCAGAGGATCTAAGTCAGAGAAGGAGACCCTTGTACACACCCTCACATGATCCAATCATTATTTTGGAATTTGGATGCATCCTAAAGCCACTTGTAGTGTAAGTGGAGGCATAATTAGCCCTAATTATAGAAGCAATTTTGTGTGTCATTCTATCTCTTTCTCATTTCCATGTTCTAGGGTTTGATTCCAAATTCCTAGGCCATAAAGGGCATCTAAATCCCTAATCAGTTTAGGGGGTTATGTGGAAGAAACTCATTTAAGATCAATTTTCCTTCAGGAAAATGCTACAAGCCTAGTCTTGGGGTTGTGAAGCAACTATGTCTTATGGGTTGCAATTGAGTGAAATAACTATTGGAACTATATGGTAGGGACCTAAATAGACCACACCTTTGAGCATAGGTCACCTCTAGTCCTATAAGTTACTTTGGGGGGTAATATTGATAATTTTGGTCAAGTGCTTGTGAAACCAACCTTGGTAGTTGGTGTTGTAGGATTGGTGAAACATAGTAATTAGGTTTCCCTTGGGGTTTTGGGGTTGTGATAACCTTAACCAAATCCTTTCCCACACTTTTGATAAGTGTGAAGCACTTTGGCCTTGAAGAGTTGGTGTTTGGGGTGCATTGCCCTATTTTGAGCCATTTGGAGGCTTCCTACTATCCACTTTGTATCAAGTGGTATCAGAGCTATGTCTGCTCCTGAGGATGAATATATCCCTTCAAGGGTTACAAAAATTTAACTAGCAAAGATGGTGAGAGAACAAAGGGAAAAAAATGCAGCCTTCACAAGAAGACTTCAAGAGTTAGATAACAAGGTAGAGAGGGGAAAAGAGGACACTTCTAGTGGTGAAGAAGGGAGTGATTCAGATGAGGACACCCCTCATAAGGATGTGAACACTCCTACAGAATAGAGACCCCTTCTAGATGCCTTAAAGTCTATGGGGAGAAGAACCATGGACGAGAAGTTGGATCTACCAACTTTTAATGGAAAGATGAATGCAGATTTGGCCTTGGATTGGATAGAGGCCCTAAAAAGATTCTTTGAGTGTGAGGAAATCCCTGAGAAGTAGAGAGTGAAGATGGAAAGATCCAAGTTGAAGGGAGCAGCCCTAACTTGGTGGAACTTCATCCAAACAGAGAGGGTGAAGAATGGGAAGAGTATGATCTCTTCATGGAACAAAATGATTGCTTTGGTCAAGGAGACCTATGTGCCTAAAGACTATGGGGTACAACTCCATAGGAGAAAACAAATCCTAAAGCAAAAGGATATGGATGTGGGCTCATACACAAAGGAGTTCCTAAAATTATGTATGAAGACAAATGTGGAAGAAGATGAAGAATAAAAATTAGCAAGATATATGAATGGTCTTAAGGTATCCATTCAAGAGGAACTTAGCCTACATTTCCCCACCATAGTGAACAAGTGCGATCAAATGGAACTCAAGGTAGAGGAAAAATGGAAGAGAAAAAAAGAGTTTGGAAAGGGAAACAGTAGTGATAGTGTGAAGAAATTTAGAGGAAGGGGAACCTCTTCGAATAGAGGACAATACCATGGTAATAGCAGCAGGACCCCTGACCAAGGAGACAAAAAAAATAATGATACAAACTTTAGAGGTAACTATAGAGGGAGAAGACCCTTCAATAGGGGAAGGACAAACACTGGAAGAGGAAATGGACTATTAAGGTGTTACTACTATAATCAACTGGGACACCATGCTGGTAGATGCCTTGAGAAGAAAAAAAAACAATCAAGGAGAAAGAAGAGAACAACTCATTCAAGAGGACAAGCAAGAAGACAATGCAAATGCAAGAGACTTAGAACCAGAGGAAGGATCATGTTTTATGATGATAAAAGTCTTCCTTCAATTTCCACAGAGCCAAGAACCTCCTCAAAGAAATAATCTCCAAAGATCAAGTGCAATGGAAAGGTATGTAACTTGCTTATAGATTCTGGCTCAACTAAAAATTTAGTGTCTTGTGAAATGGCACAGAAGTTAAACCTCCCTAGGAAACCTCATCCTTTTCCTTATCATGTCTCTTGGCTAACAAAGGGTCAACAAACCTTAGTGACTAAACAAGCATAGATAGAATTTCTATAGCAGACTTTAAATACAAAGTTCTTTGTGATGTTGTTGAAATGGATGCCTCCCACATCCTTCTAGGTAGGCCTTGGCAGTATTATGTAGATACTACACACTATTGTAGGAAAAATACCTACTCCATCACTAAATATGGGAAAACATTCACCATGAAGCCCCTGCTTGATATCAAAATAGAGAAAGAACCTACTATCATAACCATGGGTGAGAAATAAATGTTAAAATTTTTAAAAGAACCTGAAACTGAAGCTTTTGTCCTAATATCTAAGCCTAAGCATATTATAAGGTCTGATAATGATGATCCTATAATAGATGAATTGAAGGAATTTCTTACAAAATATAGTGATGTCACTATCAGTGATCTACCCAAAACCCTCCCTCCCTTAAGAGATATCAGTTACCAAATAGAGTTGATACCTGGTTCCTCCTTTCCTAACAAGGCCCCATGCAAAATGGCACCAGTTCAGCATGCAGTGATTTCAATGCAATTCAATGAATTGTTAGAGAAGGTACTAATTCAAAAGAGTCTCATTCCATGTGATGTCCATCAGTTTTAGCTCCTAAAAAGGATGGAAAGTGGAGATTGTGTACTGACAGCAGAGCCCTAAACAAAAACACTATAAGATATAGATTTCCAATTCCAAGAATGGAAGATCTTCTAGACCAATTAGGTACTACTTTTTATTTTACAAAGATTGATTTAAAATCAGTCTATCACCAAATTAGGATAAATCTAGGTGATGAGTAGAAGACAGTGTTTAAGAAAATTGAGGGTTTGTTTGAGTGGCTTGTTATGCCATTTGGCTTGAGTAATGCTCCTAGTAAATTCATGAGACTCACGAATGAGGTCTTCATTGGTCTTATTGGCAAGTTTGTGGTCATATATATGGATGAAATTCTGATTTATAGTCATAGTAAAGAGGAACATCTTGATCATGTTGAGCAATTTTTGAAGAGACTCCATTAGCACAAGTTAGTGATTAACTTGGAAAAGTGCATGTTCATGAAGAAGGAACTTGTCTTCTTAGGATTTTTCATCTCCCAAGGCACCCTTAAAATGGATCCAGAGAAGGTTGCAACAATAGTCAACTGGCCTCCACCAAAGAACCAAGGTGATGTTAGAAGTTTTCATGGTTTAGAAATTTTTTATAGAAAGTTTAATAAGAATTTTAGCCATGTGTGTGCTCCTATGTTGGAAACAATAAAGGGTGGAAAGAAGACCATATTTGAATGGACTAAAGAAGCCATAGATGCATTCCAATATCTTAATAATAGAGTGGCACAATATCCAATCCTAGTGCTCCCAGACTTCAACAAAGTATTCATAGTTGAAACAGATGCAAGAAACTTGGCTATAGGTGTTCTCTTGAGCCAAGAAGGTAAGGCTATAGAATTTTTCTCAGAAAACTTGAATGATGCCAAGAAGAGGTATTCTACTTATGATATAGAACTTTAAGCAATGGTATAAGCCCTGAAAAACTAGAGACACTACTTACTCCCTAAATAATTCATTGTTTATACTGACAGCCATGCACTAAGTTTTCTAAATAGTAAGGAGAAGCTTGGAGTCAAACACATCAAATAGATGGAGTAGTTGCATGCATATACCTTCAATATAAAGCATAAAAAGGGAGTGGAAAAGTGGCTAATGCCCTAAGTAGTAGGGTCACATTGATTGAAGAATTACAACTTTAGAGTGTAGGGATTGATTCCCTAAAACACCTATATACTGATGATCCAGAATTTGGAGAAGTTTTTGAGGTATGCACTAAAATGGTTGGCAAATACCATATTGATTTTTCTGATTTTTTGATTCAGAATGGAATCTTGTTTAAAGGAGCCCAATTGTGCATTCCTAAATGTTCCATGAGAACAATAATTATTAAGGAGAAACATTGTGGTGGGGAGGACATTTTGGGATAGATAAGACCACTGATTTAGTGAAAATAAGTTATTTTTGGCCAAAGATGGGGAATGAAGTCAAGAAGTTTGTTGAATCTTGTACTATTTTCTAGCAAGAAAAGGGTGTATCCACTAACAAAGGATTGTACCAACCCCTACCAATTCCCTCTAGGCCATGGGAATCAATTTCAATGGATTTTGTTATGGTTTTTCTAAGGAAAAAGCAGGGTTATGAGGGTGTTTTTGTCATTGTGGATAGATTTAGTAAAATGGTGCACTTTGTTCCTTGCAAGAGAACAAATGATGCTTCCCATATAGCACATATATTCTTTAAAGAAGTGGTTAGGATCCATAGTCTACCTCAAACCATAGTCGTTGATAGAGATGTGAAATTTTAGGGTCACTTTTGGAGGACACTCTTCAAGAAATTGGGTACAAATCTGACTTATAGCTCAACATACCACCCACAAAATAGATGGGAAAATGGAGGTGGTAAATAGATTTCTTGGAAATCTCTTGAGATGCCTAACCAAACAGTACACCCAAAGTTGGGACATAATCCTACCATAGGTAGAGTTTGCATTTAATGACTCCATGAACAGATCCATTGGAAAGACACCATTCCAAACAGTGTATGGATTGTATCCCAAAGGCCCATTGGATTTAGTAGAGTTACCATGTGATTTTAGAGTTAGTGAACAAGGAGAGGAACTAGCCAAACTAATCTCTAAAGTGCAGACAAAAGTGAAAGAGTCACTACAACAGTCAACTATCAAATACAAAGCACAAGCACACAAGAGAAGGAGAGAAGTTCATTTCAAAGTTGGAGATAAGGTATGGGCATACCTAAGGAAGGAGAGACTCCCTAAAGATAGATATTCAAAGTTGCACATGAAGAAAATTGGACCTTCCACAATCCTCACCAAGATGGGTGAAAATGCATATGAAATTTATTTTCCTCATACTTTATTGATTTCTCCTATTTTTAATAATGCAGACCTCACTCCTTACAAGTGTGTTGCAGACATTACTAATGTGTAGGGATCACAAGTTGAAGATGATGGAGACTATGTGACACATCTCCCACCAAGAAAATAAATGGATTTAGACACAATTTTGGAATCCAAAGTATTGAAGAAGACAAGGAAGAATAAGTACATGCAGTACTTAGTGAAATGGAAAGGAATCCCTCCAATAGATGCTACTTGGATGACAGAGGACAAGATCCAACAACATGGAACCACTGTTGACAAGTTATCCTCAAGTGGAAACTTGAGTTCAAATCTCATGGGGAGTATGGTGTAGGAGTACCTTGAATGAATCAAGTGTTCCTATGGAACCTAGGGGTTCCCTCAAGGTCCTTAGAGGCCCTTAGTGATGTTAAGACATTGGATTAATCACTAGACCACCTTGTAAGGCCATAGTTTCAAGTTTGGCACCTTATGAGCCCTTGGTCAAATATTGGTCATTAATGGTCCAAAACCCTAGGAATAGTTTTTTTTTTAAGTTTTTCATGTTTGGATCCACTAGGGATCACAGAAATAACATTGTGACCAAGTTTGGTCATCAGATTTGCAAAATTGCAAAATATGTAAAAGTTGCTCAAAAGTTGTCAAGCAACTTTTGAGAAAACTTGACAACTTTTTGAAAAACAACTCCCAAACGGTCAAATCAGTTCAAATAAGTTATGTAAATTTTTGGAGTGCCTACAAAATCCATTTTAGGAGGGTGGTAGGCTAAACATGTAATTTGGCATTTTTAAATTAATAAAATATAACCATTTTCCTGCATTCCTGAGAAACAGTCTTTGTGTATGGTCAAGTAAAAATAGAAGGACATGAAAGTGTAACAACAAGGTTTAGTTTTGTGAATATTCTTTCATTTTCCTTTGGTCTCATGTGTTGATCAATCTTAGTTTGAAATTTATTGAATTTGCAAACTCATTGCCTGGTTTGTAGGCCCTAACTCAGGGTTTAGGAAAGAATTGAGTGTATTTCACTTTTCCATCATGGGAATTCAATGACCCTTGGTGGAAATTATGTTTATATGATTCTCTTTAAGATTATATAGGATAGGTTCTCCAAAATGTAGTGAGATGAAGTTAAAATGATGCCCTGGGTGTATATCCTTATGTATGCACCAATCTAGAATTAGGACATCAATCAAAACTCTAGTTTGGGGATTTATCAAAGGATCTAAGTTAGAGGAGGAGACCCTTGTACACACCCTTGAATGATCCAATAATTATTTTGGAATTTGGATGCATCCTAAAGGCACTTGTAGTGTAAGTGGAGGCCTAATTAGCCCTAATTGCAGAACCAATTTTGTGTGTCATCCTGTCTCTTTCTCATTTCCATATTCTATGGTTTGAGTCCAAATTCCTAGGCCATAAAGGGTGTCTAAATCCATAATAATTTTAGGGGGTTATGTTGAAGAATATCATTTAAGATCAATTTTCCTTCGTGAAAAGGCTACAAGCCTAGTCTTGGGGTTGTGAAGCAACTATGTCTTATGGGTTGAAATTGAGTGAAAGAACCATTGGAACTATATGGTAGGGACCTAAATAGACCACACCTTTGAGCATAGGTCACCCCTGATCCTATAAGTTACTTTGGGGGGTAATATTGAGAATTTGGGTCAAGTTCTTATGAAGCCAACCTTGCTAGTTGGTGTTGTAGGATTGGTGAAACCTAGTGATTAGGTTTCCCTTGGGGTTTTGGGGTTGTGATAACCTTAACCAAGTCCTTTCCCACACTTTTGATAAGTGTGAAGCACTTTAGCCTTGAAGAGTTGGTGTTTGGGGTGCATTGCCCTATTTTGAGCCATTTGGAGGCTTCCTACTACCCACTTTGCATCATAACCTCTTCAATAACCTACAAAATATCTCTCAGCTATATTTCTAATTTCTTACAGCTATCTAGTACAAATTATACTATATTTCCTATCTTGACTGAAAAATTTACAAATTGTTTACAATCTAAATTTTCTAGCCCTTTCCAATGATCTTAGGAATCCTTTTATAGAATAGGATTGCAACAAGGTACAAATCGTTTGGAATAAGGAAAAAATAAATGACTCAGTAAAAATAAAAAAATTACTAATGAAGTGATAACCACATTTTTACAATAGATATTTAACATATTTTGTCTCTTGACTGCCTGGTACTTATAACTACTTCAAAGTTATTCAGAAGTAGCCACCTGGAGTCTGTTGTCTTTGATATTGGTGATGTAGGATCTTCATCTTTTCCTTTTTCATCCAATCTGTTAGGCCTCATTGTCCACTTGAATATTTTCACCTTCTCCTTCATCAACTATAATGTACTTGTCCTTCCAAAAGGTATACACCTCATCACTCAGCCAAGCAAAGCTAATGACTTCATCTTTTCTTCTGTTAATCTCACTCCAGTTGACACTTTCCTTCTCAATCTCTTCTGACTAAAATTCAAAAAATGCTCTAGCCTTACCGACTATCTCAATAGTTTAAATGAACAATAATGTGCTTTCCAGAGTAAGAATGCTATTGGTTCTTACTGCCAATGCCTCATTCATTTGTCTGTGCCATAATGCTTCATTTTTTATATCACCACTCTTCATAAAAAGAATGGGAAAAATCTCATATCGGTCCTTTGAATATTCCTTTCTCAAAGCCATTATCTTCCTGATGATGATGCTCCTTTTTATGTCAATGTCCATCAGTAATTTGACACATTTATAAGTACCAGTCAAGACAATGTCAACATTCTTTTCTTCTTTGCATGTGGTATGAAAGAATTTCAATTCTCCTCTTTTTCCCTTCCATCTGCCCACCATTTGACCCCAGTTGTCCTTATCTACATTGTATTCATTCAATATGGTGACAATTTTCTTCCCCTATGAATAAATGGAAGTAGGAACTAATTCATGCATACAATGCGTGAGGGTGTTATGTATCTTGTCAACATACTTCTATTTTACCCATGCCTCTACTTCTTTAAATGTTGTAGACTGTTCAACCCACTCCTTCTTTGATTGTTCTAGCTCAGTTCTTTCAGCAATCAATCTTTCTTTCTCTTGCTCCAAACCCTCGTGTGGTATGATTTGATGGTGCAGGGGAAGGAGGGTAAGTTATGATTGGGCTTAATGATGATGGCTAGTGAGGAGCTTGTGTAATCATCTTCTGAGGAACAAACATAACTATTTTCTTTCCTTCAAGGAAGGTAATTTTATTGTCCTTTTCAATGAAGTTGATCCTCTCATCGTTATAAGCCTTCATCACTATCTCATATTTTTCCCTCTAGATTTTGCGTGCATCCTCTTGTTTCTCAACTACCTTTAAGATCAATTTTGATGTTTCCAGAGTGAGGTTAGCTGCTTCTACCCCTGAGGTATCTAATACTCTTCTCACTATGAAGCTACCTACATGCTCAACCTGATCACCCTCACCAGATACCTTATGGCTTTTCCTTTTTATATGCCACATAGCAAGGGTTGCATGATCTTCACTGAATTTTACTCCCTTAGATGATTGTCTTGCCTCTATCTCAGTAGTATGGAAAATTTTTGTCTCCTTTATAGCATAAAAAATAATAGCATCTCCAAAATCCCACTCTGGAAGTATCAATAATCCATCCTTCTTGACCAGTTCCCTTACTTCCTTAGGAGTTATCTTTTCAAATTTAGATATCATTTCTTGTTTTATTTCATTTTCAATCTCTTCTTCACTCCTTGTAGGTTGTTCCTTATGCTTTTGTTGTCACTTCTCCTTGAATTCACTCATGTGGGTTCTGCATAAAAATTGTAAGAATGCCCTAGCCTTGAAAAAATTGTCATCAAAGAGAAACTTGTCACTGGCTTGTTGTGTCAAGGGGTCCAATTCCTTACCAGCATATTCTGCAATAGTTAGATCCAGTGAAGCATGCTTCAGAACTTCAGGCATCCCTTCTTGTAATTCTTGGGCTGTGACAAAAATTTGTCAGCATCTCCCATTTGTAACAATTGTTCTTCTATATCTTGCTCATCAATACAGAGTGGAGATTGGGAAGGACAGTATACATTTATCTATTGTTGTTTTTGTTCTCCTTCTATCCTTTTCCTCTTTGGGTCTAATGGCATTTTCCCCTTTGGATCCAAGGTCTTCTCAGCTTGTGATAAGACTGTACTATAATCTCTTCTTTGATATACCATATATTTCCCTGGGGGAACATTTCTAATAGGACCTATCTTACTCATCATTGCTTTGGCTCTTTCTGGTTCTATTTGTAAGATGTTAGCCCTTTTCTAATTTAATGCCTGCATGATGTCTTCAAACATCTCCATTAAAGATTCCATATTTTTAGCCCAAGGCTGCAATTATTTTAATGGGTTATACAACTTATCAAAGTATTGCACAAAATCTAGGCTCTTCTTGTATGCTAGCCATTTTTCCTTTTTTATCTCTTGGATTATTAGATCGAATTCATTTCTGATTACATCTTTAGGATACTTTAATTGATGGTTCAGTACTAGGCATCTTTTTTTTCTCCCTGAACATATCTTTAATGAAAGCCTCCAGATGAGAACATCTTGACACTACAATATTCAAATGATAAGGGGCCATATATGTATCTAGGTGTTTCCACCCTCCCTTTATAATAATAAATTGATGGGCTGCTATGATTGTGGGAAAAATAGTTCCTTTCCTTCTTCCTGTTAATTCTTCCTCCTACAGACCTCCAATTTGCCTTATTATTTTTTCCAATCCTATCTTAACAGGCACTCTGTAAGGTAGTATATTAGGGACTCCCCTGAAGCCATAAATTCTAAATACTATTGATACTGGGTAAAGAATAACATCTCCCCAATTATGCACTATTTTTAGTTCCTGACTATATTCCTTAGGCCTTAATAGTTGCAAAAGTGTCAAAGGCATTATGGGATCATCATTCAGCAATAATGCCCTAATTCTAGTAGCAAAACATATATCAAAATTAATGTAACTTGCTTCTTTGTTATCCCATGACATGTCTACATTCCATAACTATACTGACATATCCTCATCATCTTTGACTTTTTTCAATTCCATGTTCTTTTCAAATTAATCTGCCCCTTTGAGTAAAGACATGTGTATCAGCAGGGAATACCATGTAAAAGGCCTAGTCACTTTTTTTTCCTGGATGCCTATCAAACCTTCATGTATTAAGTCTTCAATATATGGAGAAAAATAAAAAATTATGGGAAAATGAGGATGCAAAATTTGTACCATCATAAACATATAATGGATGGGCATTTCCTTGTCTTCATCATCACCACATATTTGACATAGATCCCTATATAGTCCTCTAGCCTTTAGGGTTAACTAATCTAATTTGAAAGGTTCCTTGGTATTTGACCCTACCATGATCAAATCCCCAATTTTTTTAAAATATTCTTTTAAGGGTCCATTTATCAAATAATCCCTTTGGGCTTGATACCCTTTTGTAAATTCTTTGAAATCAATTTTGTCCATAGGGGTATCCTCATCACTCAACTTAAAGACTTCTTTGATTTCCTCATCAATTATACTGACCATAATATGTCCATCCTTGTCTCTGACCACCCTGGATATTTTGTCATATTTGTGAGCTATTTTCATAAGCATGTCTATATCCATGAAAATTCCAGGCACCACTAACTTTCCCACATCAAATTTCCACACAATCTATTCAAAGAAAAGGCATTTCTCTGGCCGAAAACTACTTTGAACAAAGCCAAACCAGTCATTCCTATATTTGCATCCCTAGCCCACTGTCCCAAATCATACAAACCTTCACCAATTTTTAAACATGGACTCTTAGAGACTATTTCTTTAATTTTTGTTGAATCATTGGTTGACCTAGTTAATTACTGTAACAGGTCATCACATACATTTCTTTCTTTGTAATCTATTTTGCCCTTAAATTCTCTCCTAGGCGGCATCTTGAATTCAGGATTTTTATAAATCTCATTATTCAAAAAAAAAATTATAACAGAATCCAGTGACTGCAATCCCTAATATTTCTTCAAACTTTAGAATTGAGAAAGACTTGCATCATAAATTTACCCACTCTGCAAACAGCTTTGGGAGTTAGAATGTGATCACTATAACTTTGTTTCACTCCAAAAAATTAACAATTATGTCATGTAAGAATTGAATGATCGATCACATAGAAATCCCATCACTCCTGAGCATTAAATTTTTACTGTGGAAATCACACGTTCGCCATTCCTTTGTCTGAGCTCAAAATCTCATGGCTAATGGTTCAGAACTTCTAAATTAACTCCTTTGAAACACGACCGTCGATCCTGACAACATTTCTTCACATCAGATGGCTCACAATGAGTATTTTACAATGTTCATCTCCTCAGACACATGTCACAATGGCACATTCCCTCTAAGATTGTACTTTAGGCACTTTCAATCTGAGGCTTTATGCCCATCGTTAGATCTTTCAGAAGATGCTAGCACTTTATCTCACTTTACGCTGACAGAGGGTCCCAACACTTAGGACACGTGTCATCTTAGTGCATTCCATTAATTGTTATATATCGATCACTTTAATCTCTAGTATTTATTCCATCCATCTGATCTCTTATGATCCTTACTACCTTTAATCAACTTTATGACACGTGGAAACACCTCGCAATGCCTTAATGGATAAAGTCACATCACCTTTTATTGGAAGCTTTGCGCCAACTGTTAGATCTTCCTTAACTTGTCGTATCTTTACCCAACCAGATTTCCATTAACCACGATCTTCAACTTGCAAGGTTGGACACGCATCACAATGGTGCATTCCCTTAAAGCTTATCCTCATCATCTTTTCATTGAGGATTAGCACTAGCTGTCAAATATTTCTGGAGATGTTGTATATTTATTGAATCTTTAATTACCCTGTTGGACTCACTAGATGCTAGGTATCATCACAACACTTTCCCTTAAAGGCTATTGTATCTCCATCTTTACCATAAGGCTTTGCACTAGCCGTTGGATCAAATTTGACATATACTCTATTTAACCTCATCTCTTTGATCATGCTTGGGCCCAGTGAGGACACGCGTCACCATGACGCAATCCCTTGAAGTTAATTCCTCTGCATCTTTGATATGAAGGTAATGCGTGGGCTGTTAGATTAAAAAGCATCTACGGTTATCCTTTGATTTGTATCTCAACTGTATCCGGTCTTGCCAAATACATGTGTCATCACAACGCATTGCCTTGATACTTAGATCTCATTCATCTTCTCATCACGGGAATATGTGAACTGTTGGATTAAAACAAACCTTCCCATGACTTGACACAATACATTAAAATAATTTACGAGCCCTCAGAATTAGGAAATATTAAAGTGGTTAGAGATTGCCGAACTACTGAAAATGGCCCCACTTAAAAAATGACATAGTTGACACATGAATTAAGTGGTCAAAAGGGTAATGTACAATTAGAATCCACTATTATACCTAGGGTTTAAAGACCAAATTTACACCTTGAAACATAAAAGAAAGGGTTTTCAAGTATTCACATAAGACATTTTTGCAAAAATAGATCAAGGATTCATTGTTTTGAAAAAAAATTACCAGACCTAACAGTGGCTCTTTCTGGGGATGACTACCTCCTATAGGTGTTACAAGAATTCAGAATCTCAGGGGCAGTAGACAAACCTACTAGAAAACAAAACTACTCACACAACAAGAAAGCAAACTAAACTAAGACAAAAAGAACACACTTGCAGAAACACACTATATACACAATCCTAATGTTCATGGATAATTAGACTTCAAGAGAAGTATAAATTCAAGAGCTATCCATGAACTAGCAGTTCTAAAATGATTCCAGTAAGATCCTTTAATAAATAATAATTTTTCCCATACCTTTCATGGACAATATAAGGTCCCAGCCAGATTGGTTGAAACTTTCTATGCTTTCCTTTGTCTTCCAATCTGGCATTCCACATGAGAACATAATCTCCCACATCAAACTTTCTTGAGACTGCCTTCTTATCATACAAATTTTTGACCTGCAACTGAAGTTTAGCATTCTTCATAGAAGCCTCCCTCCTGGCTTCATCTAATTCCACCAGGTCATCAATTCTCAATTGCATCTCATTATCAATATCATCATCATAGATTTGAAAAAAATTGTACATCTGCATCAAACTATTTTGGGGAAGTCTTGCTTGGATCCCATAGAATAGATCAAAAGGTGCACATCCTATGGATTTTTTAGATGTCACCCTATCTTCCCAGACAACCATTGTCAACTTTGAGTCCCATGCCTTCTTGTTTGTATCCAGAACTCTCTTAATAATCTTAAGGAGGATTTTGTTAGTGGACTCAGCTTGGCCATTCCCCTGTGTGTGGTAAGGTGAAGAGTAAGATGTGTGAATGCCATATTCAACACAAAAATTGATATACTCCTCATATTTAAAACACATGGCATTATCTAATGTTATCTTCTCCAGGCACCCAAATCTGGTGATTATGTTTTTCAATAAAAAATCAATTACTACTTTACTGGTTTCTCTTTTAGTGGGGATTACTTAAACCCACTTAGTAAAGTACTCAATAGCTATAATGATCCATGCATGTCCTCCACTGGTATTAGTAGCTATCTCTCCTATAAATCAATACCCCAATGCTAAAAAGGGGCTTCAACTTATACTGGTGTAAGAGGTACATTACCTGATAATTTTAGCTTACCAAAGAAATGTTGGCAAGCATCACATTTTTTAACTAGTTGATGAGAATCTATAAAGATAATTGGCCACCAGAATCCTTCTCTTAAAACCTTATGTGTAGTAGTCTTGGCCATGTAATGGACGCCACACACTCCATTGTGCATTTCTTGTAGGATCATGTCTTCTTGTTCTTTATAAACACATTTTAGTAGAATTCCTTCAGGGTTCCTCCCCCATAGCTCATATTTGATTAGGGAAAAATGGATTGATTCTAACTTTAATGTCCTTTTCTTATTCTCATCCATTCCCTGTGGACAATTCATTATTTGCAAATAATAAATAATGTTGTTGTACCAATCACAATGGTCAAGGTTACAGATGAAAGGTCTCTATTCTTCCTCTAGGGTATTGATATGGTTTGCATCCAAGTTTTCACTAGCCATCAATTTGGATAAACCCATCACTCTAACCAACTTAGTGATTTTGATTTCTATATTAAACTCATGGATCCTATTGATCCATCTATATCTTTTTCCTTACACCTCTTGTTGAGTAAACATGTCCTTAACTGTTGCTGAGGGGACATAGGCTACTAAAATAGCACCTATCAAATAACACCTAAAATATTTCACATCCTTCACCAATGCATAATCCTATTTCTTAGTTATATCATGTTTGAGCTCTGTAGCCTATAATGATTTTCTAAAAAAGGAAATAGGTTGTTCAAACCCCTCTTCATTTTTCTACTACAACATAGTAGCACTAGTATGACAAGATGCAAATGAAAAAATATTCATAGGCTTTTAATAATCAAGAGTTCTTAGGACAGGGGCATCTTTAATAGCTTCCTTAATCTCTTGAAAATATTGGGTGGCCTCCCCATCCCATTCCATTTTTGCATCCTTCTTCAACATTTTTTAAATTGTCCTACTTTTCTCAGAAAATTTTGTGACAAATCTTTTGAGAAAATTTACCTGACCGAAGAAAGATTGAATTCCCTTAACATTTCTTGGGATGGGTACTTTTTCAATAGAATCTACCCTATCTGGGTCAATTCTAACTCCTTCCTTTGAAACAATGTGCCCCAATAATTTACCTTCAATCACTCCAAAAATGTATTTCTTGGGATTCAGAGAAATCCCAAATTCTAAGGCTCTTTCAAAAATCATTTCCAAATGCTCACAATGTTGTTCTTCCTTCTTTGAATAAACTGTGAGGTCATCTTGATAGACCTCAAGAAATTTTTGCAGGAAATCTGAGAATGCAACATCCATGGCCCTTTGGAAAGTAGCCCCAGCATTCATTAAAATGAAAGGCATCCTAACATATACATATGTTCCCCATGGTGTCATAAAAGCAGTCTTAAACTGCTCTGACTCTTTGACCATAATCTGGTTATACCCAGAAAATCCATCCATCATGGACATGAGTTCACATCCAGTGATTCTCTACAGCATATTCACCATATTGGGGAGAGCATAGTTGTATTTTAAGGAAGATATATTCAGGTTTCTGAAATCCACATACAACCTAATATCCCCATTCTTCTTCCTGACAAGGACTAAATTGGAAACCTAGGAAGAATGCCTAATGGGCTTAATTATCCTAGCATCTTTCATTTTCTTCAATTCCTGCTCCATTTTGGGCCTTAGGGTAGGATTTATGGGCCTTTTCTTTTTCCTAAAGGGCTTGGCATCTTCCTTTAATGGGATTTCATGTTGAAACAACTCCTCATTATATGCCTTCAGGTCATCATATGTCCAAGCAAAGAATTTTTTGTACTTCCTTAAAAGATTAGTCAGATCCTCCTTGACTTTGGGTGACATTTTTTTACCAATAAATAAATTCTTAGGAACTTCCTCTATTCCCACATTAACCTCCTCCAAATCTTCAGATTTATTTACACATGTAGTAGAGTATGGTTTATCCTTATTGTCAAAGGCTCTTTCTAAAACAACTAGTCCCTTTGGGACTTTATTTGACTTCAAATGCAATATCTCTTTTCCTAAGACTATATCTTTTCCATCAATGGTTTTCACATACTTACTCAAATCTTTCTATTTGTTGTCAAGACCTCTCTCACAATACAAGAATCTCAGAATATCTACATCATCATAAAATACTTGCCAACTATCCACATTGTCTGGTATTGAAGGCCTAGTCTGAACTTCTATCTCAGAAATTCTAGCAAAAGTAATATCTTTTGGCCTTAGAGAAATGTTGGCCAATAAATATTCCATCCTATTCTAGATCCTATCCATCCAGTCAATACCAAATGCATCAAAACTTTCTAAATCATCCCAGAATACATTTCGGTATTGTTTCAATCTATGATTCTTGGATGCATATTTAGATCTAATTTGAGATACCACCAATTTAGAGTCTCCAATAACTTTGATGCATTTGATTCCATGTCTTACAGCTAATCTCAAACCTATCAACAAAGCCTCATATTCTGCCACATTATTTGTACATGTAAACAATAGAGTAAATAAAAATTTGAAGGTTCTTCTAGAGGGAGATACCAACAAAACCCAGCACCAGCCCCCTCCCTAGAACTGACACCATCAAAATACATTACCCATAACTTAGTTTATTCAAATAAATTATTTACATCTTTAGACAACAATGCAAGTTGTTATTTCCTTGCAACTTGATTCTCCTACACTTGAAATGACCCCATCTTAGTATCCACGAAACAGTTCATATTGTTATCATCTTGCTCCTCAATCATATGAGGAGTTCTGGTTTCCCTTGATACTTTGATATTCTCACCATTAATGTTGAAAGTGGCAAATGAAAAATCACATTGAATTCTTCCCCCCATAGATGCACTCCACTTTATTGATAGTAAAATTCCATATTTAGGGGGAATGTCTACAACCAACACACTCGTTCTTAATACTTTGTCTGGGAAAGTTGCCAATTTGTAAGGAAAAGCCTTAATAGTGCCTGTGAAAGGCACTTCTCTGGAATCCATAGCTTGGCACCTCCCTTGTGGTGTTTCTACTTTCAATCCCATAGATCTCATAACTTCTATAGGCATGATAGTGTTAGATGCCCCAGAGTCAATCATGCACTTTTTTAGCATTTTACCATTTATTAACAATGTCAAGAAAAAGGGATGAACAGTTTCTGCAGTAGTATTAACAATATTGGTATCTAAGTAGATTTGAAAAATCTTTGACACAAGCTCATCAGATTCCTTTGTTGATTTTTCTTTAGTTTCTGACACTTTCTTTTTTTTCTCTAGTCCCATAGTCTTAGTAGAGCTAACACTCTTCACCCATGTCAAAGTATTTTCTTTATGCTCTCCTATCCTCATCATTTCTAGTAGAGGTACCTTTATAGTTATCTAAGACAAAAGTTTCCCCATATCCAAAGGAGTGTATTTCATATCAAAAATGTCTGATCTTTGATTTGTGTAATCCGCATCTTCTACTTGAGAAGTCAGTTTTGCTTCATCTCCCTTATGTGGTTTATCCTCCCTTTTGGAATGAGGTATGGGATTTTCTGGTGTTTTCATCTTTTATTTATAGACATTTGGGTCAGTAGGTTTGTTTCCCTTTTTTATCAAAATTCTATTTGTACCTTCAACATGTTTCTCCTTTTCTTGTGGCTTTTTGGTACTATTTGGGGTATCCTTGATAAAGATACCGGTAGGTTTTCCATCTGCACTGCCAACTAATTTGTTTCTCAAAATGTAATTACCCTTTTCTTATGCAACCATATTTGTTGTGATTTCAGAAATTTCTTCATCAGATGGCCTTCTCAAGACAAGTTTCTCATCACATCCTTCGGCATTACATCTCATATTATCATTCTCCCAATCCTTTTGTCAGAATCATCAGGTCGATAATATGTTTCATCATTAACAAGTGAGGAAGTCATAACACAACCACTATCATCATATTATTCCTCTTCATATTCTTCATTTTCTTTAGTGGTAGAGATTCTGGTAGCATTTCTAGAATCAATAGGTGGTGGTAAACTCATTCCTGAATTCAGAGACATTTTAGGACAGACACCAACAGGATGAGGACCAGAGGTTTGCCTAAGAAATTCAATTTTATTTTTCATTTCAAGAGTAGAGGCTTCCAACTTAGCCTTCTCTAGTTCTTTGGCTATTATCTCCCTCTCTCTTTTGGCTCTCTCCAACTCAGTATCTAGCTTAACCATGGGATCCACTAGACTCCCTTTGCTCACTAGATCATTTATTTCAACTATTGCTACCTTTTGTTTACCTTTATCCTTGGGCTTTGGTATATCATACAACTATTGGACAACAGGTTCATGTTCAAGTTTCTCAGGTATAACAGTATCATTTATTGCCTCCAATTCTTGTAGCTACATTTTCAACTAGTCAAATTGAATCTGAGCATGTCCAATTTTTTCCTCCTTTTCTCTTGCTCTTCTTTGTCTCAAGGAAATCTACTCTCGGATCTTCCTCTCCAGTTCACCCACTTCTTCAAAAATCTCTTCAGAATCTACAAGAGTCATGTTAGATTCTAAATTTTCCTCCATGATATTTCTCTCTCCTATGATGATGGGCATGTGGTTTTTCAGATGAGGGAGAGCTCGGATCACTTGGATCATTCCTATTCTCTTCACCTCTACTGTTGGATCTGGACCTTGTCTCATGTCCCTAGGATTTACTATGAACCACCTTCTGTGTATATCTATGAACATCATCAATCCTTTCACTCTGAGAGTAATACTCCCCATAGACTCCCAATCCTGGCTATGTTTCTTGTTCAACTTCTACATTATCCTCTTCATGATTAGGAGGAATAGGAGTATCCATTCTTACGTTCCTTCTCTACCTCAAAGATTAGTGAGTAACTCCAGTAGCATTTCTATTTAGTGATTTCCCAACTCTGGAAGTAGATGGAATTTCACTTTCCAACTCATTCTGAGGATGACTGTTCATCCTGGATCTGGTATTTTTATAACTCATAGCTAAATAGTGGTGTATCAAATAATTGTAACTCAGCACTGATGCATATATTTTTTCGAGTTTCCACCCAACAAACAGTTGCAAAAATACACACTAACTTTGGGAAATAAAATTGTGCTATGGAAAGTTTTCACGGGTTACAAAATATCAATAAAGTCTAAACATATATCCCAATATCTTCAATAATAATACAAATCATTGGGATATGCAAAGAGAAAACTTTGTATTTGAATGGTCAAATGACTGGTATTAATAAGTAAGCAGGCCAAGAGTCTAGCTCAACTTGAAAAACCTTACTCACTTACTACAATGAAAAATATTCCCCAGTAGAGTCACCATTTTTTTGGTGTCTTTTTATGTTGCAATAAAAACAATAATAACCTCTTCTTCTTATGATTGTTTTATATAGGAGCCACCTCCAAATATTCGTTCATGCAAGAAAAGGACCAACTGACAAGCACTCTCATAATACTTCCACTCTTTAGGTCTTGTTACACAAAGGGGGGATACCCTGTAATACCTTCTGATATACCTTATATGGTACTATCAAGTAGTAATCTCACAATGACTCAACATAACTAGGAGATACTATATATTTGGCTAATTACCCATTGAACATCAACCCTGAAATGGAGCATAAGATATGAATTCACAACAAAATTGCACAAATGTAGACTTAATGGATTTAAATGTTTTTTTTATAGCTAAACATAGCCAATATGCAACTAGATAAGTGATAATACATAAATTGTTAGCTTTAGATCAGTGCTTTATCCATTGGACTATATTCTGACTTAGATATAGTATATTGAAATCAATATTCACCAAAGATTTTACATCATAAAACAATTATCCCAAACCCCTACACTAATAGAATCCTAGCATGTGTCAAATGATTCTATGCATTAATTAGAGCCTAATTTAATCTGATCCTAGATCAGAACTCTCAAACAAGTACATAAAAATAGAGAAAACTATGCTAATGATTCAAAAAATTCACAACTCACAAGACATAACACATGAGAGATTGGAATCTAGATATTTGTATTTAATTTTGAAAATCTTATTTCAGTATACAAAAAGTACTCAGAGGTAACCTCTTCAATAACCTACAAAAGATCTCTCAGCTTTATTTCTGATTTCTTATAGCTATCTAGTATGAATTATACTATATTTCCCCTCTTAACTGAAAACATTACAAATTGTTTACAATCAGAATTTTCTAGCCCTTTCCAATGATCTTGGGAATCCTTTTATAGAATAGGATTGCAACAAGCTACAGATCATTTGGAATAAGGACAAAACAAATGACTCAGTAAAAAGACAAAATAACTAATGAAGTGATAACCACTTTTTTACAATAGATCTTTAACATATTTTGTCTCCTGACCGCTTGGTACTTGTAACTGCTTCAAAGTTGTTTGGAAGCAGCCACCTGGAGTCTCTTGTCTTTGATATTGGTGATGTAGGATCTTCATCTTTTCCTATTTCATCCAATCTATTAGGCCTCATTGTCCACTTGCATATTGTCACCTTATCCTGGATCAACTATAGTGTACTTGTCCTTCTAAGAGGTATACACCTCATCACTTGGCCAAGTGAAGCTAATGACTTCATCTTTTTTGTTGTTAATCTCACTCCAGTTGACACTTGCTTTATCAATCTCTTTTGACTAAAATTCAAAAATTGCTTTGGCCTTACCGACTATCTCAACAGTTTGAACAAACAATAATGTGCTTTCTAGAGTAAGAATGCTATTGGTTCATACTGCCAACGCCTCATTCATTTGTCTATGCCATAATGCTTCATTTTTTTATATCACCACTCTTCTTAAAAATATTAGGAAACATCTCATATCAGTCCTTTGAATATTCCTTTCTCAAAGCCATTATCTTCCTAATGATGATGCTCCTTCTTATGTCCATGTCCATCAGTAATTTGACACATTTATAAGTACCAGTCAAGACAATGTCAACATTGTTTTCTTCTTTGCATGTGGTATGAAAGAATTTCAATTCTCCTCTTTTTCCCTTCCATCTGTCCACCATTTGATCCCAGTTTTCCTTATCTAAATTGTATTCATTCAATATGCTGACAATTTTCTTCCCCTGTGAATAAATGGCGGTAGGAACTAATTCATGAGTACAATTCCCGAGGGTGTTATGTATATTGTTAGCATACTTCTATTTTACCCATGCCTCTACCTCTTTAAATGTTGCTGACTGTTCAACCCACTCCTTCTTTGATTGTTCTAGCTTAGTTCTTTCAACAATTAATCTTTCTTTCTCTTTCTCCAACTCCTCTTGTGTGGTAAGATTTGATGGTGCAAGGGAAGGAGGGTAAGTTATGATTGGGCTTGGTGATGATGGCTAGTGAGGATCTTGTGTAATCATTCTCTAAGGAACAAACTAAACTATTTTCTTTCCTTTAAGGAAGGAAATTTTATTGTCCTTATCAATGGACTTAATCCTCTCATTGTTATAATCCTTCATCACTATCTCATATTTTTGTTGGAGATTTGCTTCTGTGCAAATAATTGATTGTATGTTTATCATTGATGACAACATATAATATATAGTAGTGTCCTATCAGTACAAATATTCTGGAGCCTTGCACGTTTACATCTATGTTGTAGACATGTTCTTGATGCAATTTTCATACACATAGATTTAGATATGTAGTTACAGATGATTTATGTTAATCTGTTTTGGCAGTTACAATTTCTGGAGATTATCTATTAAAGAGCTGACATACTTACACTATTTCTTGAATTGTGCCTATCTTCAGGATATGTGTGTTTATATTCATGTTTAGTTATAAGTTAATGATTATTATCCAAAGGCACTAAATGTGTTGTAACAGAAGCGTGATGTTTGAGTTAATTTGGTAGAGCCGACTATGTGAAGTGATGCGTCCACTCATCTTGAGTTGCATGATCCTAACTTTCATTGTGTTCTTAGTTAAGTTGAAAAGGAAGTTGCTGAAGTGTTTCCTATAGCCGTCATGACCTTATCCTTGGAGAAGATAAATATAGTAGTTCAAATATGATCATTAAGAGTGAAAATAAAGTGAAAAAAGAAAAGACAGAGCAGAGAAGAAAGTTAGAAAGTAAAAGTTGAAGATCTATGTGAAGAAGCAGAAGAAGATTACAATTCATTGGAACTAATCAAGACAACAGGTCTACTCAAATAGTTCATTATCAGATATAGTGTATATCTGTCTTACAAAAGGTTGTAACCTTCACCATTTGAGCAGTGAGCTCTTGGACAGTGTGTCCTCACCCCTAATAGGGTTACTTGTAAAAGACTCCTAATAGGGTCTATCCTTTGATCAGGTCTCTATAGTTATTGCATTGTAAAGATCAACTCCTAACAGGGTGATACCACAATAGTGGGTTACACTTTTTTGCCTAAACGGACATTGAAGTCTACATTTTGAGAAAAACTTTCACATTCGGATGCATATTGTTGTTAAACTGTTTGAAATCAGAAGATGAAGTAAACTAGAGTCTTTTAGTTTTTTCTGTCTAGATTCTAAATATTATTTTTAAATTTTTTTTGAATTGATTTTACTGGGTTTTTTTTTTCTCCCACTAAAACTGCTATGTTGCTGAAAACTTCATTTTCAAAAAGGTACAATGACTTCGTACACAATAACTTTTTTTCTAAAATAGATATCAATATGCTTCTTTTAAATTTCATTTTTTAACATCCATGTGGAGGGTATGCAATTGGGTTGATGACATTATCATGATTATTGCATATTTTATGAATGTTTGAAGTAGAGTCAACTGTAATTTTGACATACCTTGACTGCGTAGCTGATAACTTGTGTATTTATCAAAATTCAAATTTTATTTTTTTGATAGAAAGAAGACTCGAAGTCGGAGAGCACTGTTATTTTTCAATTTTTTTTTTCTCTTTTCTACTATTTTTCATTGAACATCAAACTTGGAGGTTTATATTCGATAAAAAACCTACATTCGATGCACGCCAATAAACATAGACCTAATTAATTCAAAAATTGTCAAATATA
>MU226793.1:2369599-2385697 GCA_018584345.1 Thuja plicata
TTTCTACTATTTTTCATTGAACATCAAACTTGGAGGTTTATATTCGATAAAAAACCTACATTCGATGCACGCCAATAAACATAGACCTAATTAATTCAAAAATTGTCAAATATATATTCGTTAGAAATCTCATTCAGAGTACTTGTGTGATGCAAAAGGACACCTCCCTATTCTTCTATTTGAGCCCCGCACTTGAGCCCCGCACTTGAGCCCCAAAGCCATGAAAACTGCAGATTTTTGTTAGCCTTTGGAAATGGCCTCTATTCAGAGACTTTTGATAGAAAGTACTTTCAATCGAAACTAATTAGTTTTGATAGAAAGTACTTTCTATCGAAATTACTTTCTTAGTTTAATGTTGGCATGGGTTGAAACCCACCAAAATCTTCACTAGTTAGTTTCGATCGAAACTAGGAAAAAAGGTAGTTTTGATCGAAAATAAGATTGCTTCGATCGAAATAATCAAGTACTTTCTATCAAAAGTAACCGACTAAATTTCCCACCTCACGGATTTTGTGAAGAATTTCTTCCTCCGAAAAAGTGTAACCCACTATTGTGGTATCACCCAACAGGGTTGCAAGATCTTCTAATAAGGATCATTATAAACTAGTACAGTTAATTGTAGATACTAATTCCCAATGGGGTTTTTACCTAATTTGGTTTTCCCTGTCACTAAATTTGTGTTGTTCAATTCTATGTTATCTTGTTGAGTTTATGTTTAAATTTATTATGTGCTTAATTGGAAATGAATTGAATCTTGTAGATAACTAATTCACCCCCCCCCCCCAGTTATCTCTTGGGACTATTCCTAACAATTTTTATTAGAGCCAAGTACCTTGGAGAGAAAGCTTAATAGCTTAAGGTAGATCAGATGGCATACTTCAGAAAAGAGTGTCCTAAGTTTGATGGAGAAAATTATCTTGAATGGAAGAATAAAATGATAACACATCTACAGTTCATTGGTTTTGAGATTTTTCAAATAGCCACACAAGAAGTTGTTGTTCCCTCTCTAAAAGAACTTGCAAAAGATGATGCTACTAATAAAAAAAAGGATGTTTTCATCGCTAATGCAATTGCCAAGGAAGCCCTTATAAGTGCATTATTTGACAATGAATTCTCTGAGATTAAGAAAGTAGAAAAAGCCTACACCATATGGAAGTATTTGGAAGACATGTTTGAAGGAGATATCCAAGCAAAGAATGCATGGAGAAAGCAATGAAAAAAGAAGTATAAAAACTTAGAGATGCTACCTAAAGAGAACATCAGAGCTTACAATTAAAGGATTAATGAAGCAGTGTCAAGAATCAAAAACAATGGTGGAGAAATTTCAAAGGAAGACATAATGGAAAAACTAATGACTACATTGACAGCAGACTATGAGAGAAAGATCAATATCTTAGATGAGATTATGCAATGTTAAAAAGACTTCAAAAGAGAGACTTTGATTAGCAAAATATCTACATTTGAGATATCAAGATTGAAGACAGAACCCAAAAGTGAAACAACTTTCAAAGCCTCAGTCCATGGTAAGAAATCCTTGAGCAGCTCTTGTAAAAATGAGAAAGAAGAAG
This sequence comes from Thuja plicata, assembly GCA_018584345.1. Lineage (NCBI taxonomy): Eukaryota > Viridiplantae > Streptophyta > Pinopsida > Cupressales > Cupressaceae > Thuja > Thuja plicata. The sequence continues at coordinate 2,371,168 of MU226793.1, forward strand.
TGGATACAGAACTAGAAGAAATCATTGCTATGATTGCCAAGAAAGAAAGGAAAGGTAAAGGAAAATATGAAGGACAAATACCATTCAAATGTTTTTCATGCAACAAAGTTGGCCATTTTGCATCTAAGTTTCCTACAAGAGTCAAGAAGTTTAGATCATATTACAAGCCCAAATATACTAAGGAATGCTATCATGCTGAAGAAGGTGTAGCTGATGATGATTCAGGAGAATATGAAATTGGATTTATTTCCATTAAAGACATTGACAAAATGCTTGAATAAATGGACAATGAAGATGAAAAGAAAGCACAAGAGTTAGCATTAGTTTCCAAAGCAGACATCAGAACTGACTGGATCATTAACAACGGATGCTCACATCACATGACAGGACACAAAGATAGATTTGTACATATGGATAGGTACAAAGGTGGTATGGTTAGGTTTGGAGATAACACTCCCAAACCTATCATAGGCAGAGATTATATTACCTTAGATGAAAAGAACAAGACATATGATGTTCTTTATGTTGATGGTTTACACCATAGCCTACTAAGTGTTGGACAATTTCTTGACAAAGGATATCAACTAGAATTCAAAGACAACAAGTGCATCATTAACAAAAAACAAGGAGATATGATTACATCTAGCTCTAAGACTAAAGGTAATGACTTTTAGCTCAATTCAGAAGTAAGTTGTTTTGTTGTAAAAGTAGATGATAGTTGGCTATAGCACAAAATACTTTGTCACATCAATTTTGAAAACATAGTAAAGATAAGCAATGTAAAGGAAGTAAGAGGTCTTCCTAGTATTGCAAGACCAGTTGATACTATGTGCATGGAATGTGTGATGGGAAAGCATGTAAGGAGCTCATTCAGAAGCAAGTAGAATTCAGCAGAAAACAAATTTGATCTCATACATACAGACTTATGTGGTCCTACTCAAACAAGATCATACTATGGAGAAAGGTATTTTATTTTGTTTGTTGACAATATTTCAAGAATGATGTGGGTTGCATTCTTAAAAGATAAGTATGAATCTTTTGAGAAGTTCAAAATATTCAAAGCTAAAGTTGAAAATGAGTCTGGATTAAAACTAAAGTGTCTGAGATCAGATAGAGGAGGAGAATTCACCTCTGACCAGTTTTATGAGTATTGTGAAGAACATGGGATCAAAAGGAAGATGAGTTCTCCTAGAACCCCTTAACAAAATAGGATTGCAAAGAGAAGAAATAGGATCATACTTGACACAGCGCACACTATCATGATAGAAGGAAAATTTGCACACACCTATTGGAGAGATGCAGTCAATACAGCAGTCTATACTATCAACACAATACAACTAAGGCCAGGCATAGATAATACACCTTATGAACTTTGGTTTGGTAATGTACCTAAAGTAAAATACTTTAGAATCTTTGGAAGCAAGTGGTACATCAAGAGAGATGATGAAGCTGGTAAGTTTGATGCCAGAAGCGATGAAGGTATTTTCCTTGGTTACTCTACTAAAAGAAAAGCATATAGATGTTTTAACTTGAGATTGAAGAAGATAATTGAAAGTAAACATGTGAAGATTGATGAAAATTTCATGATTCAAGAAAGATACTATGATTGTGGACCTATGATTGAAGATGAACCTGTTGGAGATTCACTTCTAGCAGCTAGTTGATTGTATGTTTGTCATTGATAAAAACATGTAATATACAGTAGTGTTCTGTATGCACTTATAAAAATCATGGTATCAAACCTTGCATAGTTATATTCATGTTTTCTATGTCTTGTTCATACACGAAGACCCAGATATGAAGTTTCAGTTGTGTTGTGTAATTTTGTTAGCAGTAGTTACAGTTTTTGGAGTTTGTCTATACAGAGCCGACGTATTGCATTGGTTCTTGAGTTGCACCTATCTTCGGGATATGCATGTATATTCAAGATTATTTATGTGTTGAAGATATTTATCTAAAGGCACCATATGTGTTTCAACAAGATTGCAATGTTAGAGTTAATTTGGTGAGGCCGAATTAGTGAAGTGTCGTGTCTATTCAGTTTATATTGTGTGGTTGTAATTACATGCTTGCATGATTAGTTAAGTCGAAAAGGATGTTATGAAGAGTTTCCTAACAGGTCCCATGATCTCATACTTTGAGGAAGATAATTATAGTAGTTCATTTGTGGAATGCTAAGTGTGAATGAGAAGATAAGAGACTGAAAAATGTACGGAGTAGAATATCAGTTGAGTTTCATTCATCAAGGATCTATGTGAAGAAGTGAAAGATTACAATACATTGGAACTAATCAAGACAGCAGGTCTACTCTATAGTTCATCATCAGATATAGTGCATATCTACTCTACAGAAGGTTGTAGCCTTCACCATTGAAGTAGTGATCTTTTGGACAGTGAGTCCTCACTCGTAACAGGGTTATTTGTAAAAGACTCCTAACAGGGTCAAACCCTTAACCAGGTCACTATACTTATTTCATTGTAAAGAACAACTCCTAACAGGGTTGCAAGATCTTCTAATAGGGATTATTATAAACAAGTATAGTTCATTGTGGGTGTTACTTGCCACTGGGGTTTTTACCATTTGGTTTCCCCGTAACCAAATTGTGGTGTTGTCTATTGTGTTATCTGAATGTGCATTTACTTTATTATATTCTAGAGTTAATAAAAGAAAAGAATTAAATTAGCTGATAACTGATTCACCCCCCCCCCCTCTCAGTTAGTCTTTGGGATTATTCTAACAATTGGTATTAGAGCCAAGTACCTTGAAGAGAAATCCTAATAGCTTAAGGTAGATCAGATGGCATACTTAAGAAAAGAGAGTCTTAAGTTTGATGGAGATAATTATCTGGATCGGAAGAATAAAATGATAACACATCTACAATGTGTTGGTTTTGACATCTTTGAGATAGCCACACAAGAAGTTGTTATTCCCTCTCTGAAAGACCTCTCAAGAGATGATGCTACTAGTAAACAAAAGGATACATTCATAGCTAGTGTAGTTTCCAAAGAAGCCCTTATAAGTGCACTATCTGATAGTGAATTCACTGAGATCAAGAAAGTAGACAAGGCATACACAATATGGAAGTATTTAGAAGACATGTTTGAAGGAGATATCCAATAAAAGAATGTGTGCAGGAAGACATGGAAAAAGAAATACAACAACCTTGAGATGTTACCTGAAGCGAACATTAGAGCCTACAATCAGAGGATAAATGAAGCAGTTTTTGGAATCAGAAACAATGGTAGAGAAATATTAGAAGAAGACATAATGGACAAGTTGATGACTACTTTAATAGTAGACTATGAGAACAAGATCAATATTCTAGATGAAACCATGCAATTTTCACAAAAATTCAAGAGAGAGAGACTTTGATCAGTAAAATCTCTTCATTTGAGATATCAAGATTGAAGACTAAACCCAAAAGTGAAACAACCTTCAAAGCCTCAGTTCATGGTAAGAAACCTTTACGCATCTCTAGCAATAATAAGAAAGAATAAGTTGATGAAGATCTAGAAGAAATCATTGCCATGATTGCTAAAATAGAAAAGAAAGGCAAAGGAAAGTATGAAGGACAGTTGCCATTCAAATTTTTTTCATGCAACAAGATTGGCCACTTTGCATCCAAGTGTCCCGCAAGAGTAGCAAAATTTGGATCTGATTATAAACCAAAATATAGAAAGGAATGCTATCATGCTGAAGAAGGTGTAACTGATGAAGATTCAGGAGAAGATGAAATTATATTTGTTTCCCTTAAAGACATGGAAAAATTGCTTGATGAAATGGATATTGAAGATGAAAAGGAAGCACAGGAGTTAGCCCTAATTTCCAAAGCAGACAGTAGAACTGATTGGATCATTAACAGCGGATGCTCTCATCACATGATAGGTGATAAAGATAGATTTTTTCATCTAGAAAAGTACAAAGATGGTATGGTTAGATTTGGAGATAACACTCCCAAACCTATCATAGGCAAATGATCTATCACCCTGGATGGAAAGAATAAGATATATGTTGTTTTGTATGTTGATGGATTACATCACAACTTACTAAGAGTTGGACAACTACTTGACAAAGGTTATCATTTGGAATTCAAAGACAACAAATGCATTATTAGCAACAAAGAAGGAGACATGATTGCATCAAGCTCAAAAACAAAAGGTAATGTTTTTTAGCTTAATTCAGATGTAAGTTATTTTGTTGCAAAAGTGGATGAAAATTGGTTATGGCACAAGAGACTTTGTCATATCAATTTTGATAATATAGTAAAGATAAGCAATGTCCAGGCAGTCAAAGACCTTCCAAGTATTACAAGAATAGCTGACACAATGTGTAAAGAGAGTGTTATGGGAAAGCATTTAAGGAGCTCTTTCAGAAGCAAGCAGAACTCAACTGAGATCAAGTTAGACCTAGTGCATACAGATTTATGTGGTCCTACTCAAACTAGATCATACTATGGAGAAATTCATTTCATTTTGTTTGTTGATATTTTTTATGGATGGTGCGGGTTGAGTTCTTAAAGGAGAATTCTGAATCATTTGAGAAGTTCAAAATATTCAAAGCCAAAGTTGAGAATGAATCTAGATTAAAACTAAAATGTCCAAGATCAGATAGAGGAGGATAATTCACCTCTGACGAGTTCTATGACTACTGTGAAGAATATGGAATCAAAAGATAGTTGAGTGCACCTAGAACCCCTCAGCAGAATGGGATTACAGAAAGAAGGAACAAGATCATACTTGATACAACGTGCACTGTGATGATATAAGGAAATTTTGTGCACACCTATTAGAGAGATGCAGTCAATACAATAGTCTATACTATCAAAAAAACACAACTAAGACTAGGTGCAGATAAGACACCTTATGAACTTTGGTTTGGTAATGTACCTATAGTAAAATACTTCAGAATCTTTAGCAGCAAGTGTTACATCAAGAGAGATGATGGTGTTGGTAAGTTTGATGCTAGAAGCGATGAAGGTATTCTCCTTGGTTATTCTACTAAAAGAAAAGAATACAAATGTTTCAATTTAATATTAAAGAAGATAATTGAAAGTACTCATGTAAAGATTGATGAGAAGTTCATGGTTCAAGACAGGTAATATGAATATGCAACAATGATTGAAGATGAACCCATGCCTAACAGTAAAGACATTTTTATTGAAGAAATGTTTGATTGCATTGATGTTTCATGTAATGAACCTGAATCAAGAAAAGAAGTATCACAGATTATAGATGAGGATGTCACACCAAAAGTTTCAAAATTCACATCTAGGTATCATTCAAAAGATGATATCATTGGAGATCAGAGCAGTAGTGTTTTGACTAGATCTAAAGAAAAAAGTTTAATAGTAGATGAAGAGGTATGTTTACTTTCATAGGTTGAACCTTTAAATGTTGAAGATGCCTGCAAGGATTCTAATTGGCAGAAAGAAATGGAAGAATAATTATATCAAATAATAAAAAATGACACATGGGAACTGGTTCCTAGACCCAGTGACAAAAATGTGATTGGAACAAAGTGGGTATTCAAGAACAAGATGAATGAAGATGGTACAATGGTCAGAAACAATGCAAGACTAGTGTGTAAAATATATGCGTAGAGGGAAGGGATAGATTACATTGACACATTTTCCCCTGTGAGAAGACTAGAAGCCATCAAGTTATTCTTGGCCTATGCAACATTCAAAGACTTCAAATTATATCAAATGGATATCAAATCAGCATTTCTGAATGGTGACTTGAAGGAAGAAGTCAACATAGAACAGCCTGAAGGATTTAATCTATCAGATAAACCAAACATGGTATGCAGATTAAAGAAAGCACTCTATGGACTTAAACAATCCCCAAGAGCTTGGTATGAGAGAATAGATAGTTATCTTACCAAGATTGGATTTAAGAAAGGACCAGTAGATTGTAACCTTTTCATAAGAGAAGCACCTGATGGATTATTACTTGTTGCCATATTTTTTTATGACATTATCTTTGGAGGTAATGACAAGCTTAGTGAATAATTTGCAAAAGAAATGTAGAATGAATTTGAAATGAGCATGATTGGTCCTATAATATACTTTTTGGGATTAAATGTAAAGTAGAAAGATAAAGGAATATTTATAAATCAGTCCAAATATGTGAAGGAAATATTGAATACTTTCAAGATGGAAGACTGTAAGACATAATGCACTCCTATGATAATAGGAAGCAAGCTTTCTAAAGAAGATGATTCCACAGCAGTTGACAAGACATTGTATAAGTCTATGATTGGAAAAATTATATAGCTTACTCAATCTAGACCAAACATATATAATGTAGTTGGTATTGTTGGTAGATTTACAGCAGAACCAAAATAGAATCACCTAATGGAAATAAAGAGAATATTTAGATATCTAAAGGGAACTATAAACTATGGTTTATGGTATCCTAAATCAGAGAATGTACAACTTCATGTGTATACAGATGCAGACTAGGTAGGTTGTATTGATGACAGGAAGAGTACTTCTAGAGGAGTAGTATTTATTGGAGATAGGTTGGTTTCTTGGGTAAGAAAGAAGCAAAATTGTATCTCTCAGTCGACAGCTGAAGCTGAATATGTTGTAGCAGTATTGAATTTTTCAACAATGGTTTGGATCAAGCAGATGGTTAAAGATTTTGGTATACAGGTTGATTATCCTATTTTTATTCACTGTGATAACACCGGTACTATCAACATGTCCAAGAACCCTATGATGCATGCAAATACAAAGCACATTGAGATTAAATACCATTTTCATAGAGAAAAAGTTGTAGATAATGAAGTAAAATTGGACTATGTGAGCACCAAAGAACAGTTGGCAGATATTTTCACAAAGCCCTTATCAAAAGATACTTATAAGTATCTCAGGGAGAAGTTGGGAGTAATTCCCTCTCCCGAGTTTGATTAGATAAAGTAGCAAGGACATCAGTCCATAGTGACAGATGAATGGTTGGCTACTCTACTTCTAGAGTAGTACATGTGCCTTATTGTTTATGGTTCCCTTTTCCATTGATGTCAAAGGGGGAGTATATAGTAAGGGGGAGCATATACTCTGGGGGAGTATAAACACATACAGAGGAGCTATAGCAGTGTAGAGGAATCCTTGATGAGGATATTGAGAAGATTGTAAAAAGAAAGAAGACACCATGTGCTGAAGATGTTTTTAATATCATATGTTGCCATCAATGTCAAAGGGGGATATTGTTGGAGATTTACTTATGGCAGCTAGTTAATTGTATGTTTGTCATTGATGAGAACATATAATATATAGTAGTGTTCTATATGTACTTATCATAATGATGGTATCAAGCCTTGTGCAGTTATATTCATGTTGTAGACATGTTGTCTATGTCTTGTTCATACATGCAGACTCAGATATGAAGTTTCAGTTGTGTTGTGTAATTTTGTTAGCGGCAATTACAATTTCTAGAGTTTGTCTGTACAGAGCTGATGTATTGCATTGGTTCCTTAGTTGTGCCTATCTTTGGGATATGTATGTTTATATTTAATACTATTTATGTGTTGAAGATAGTTATCTAAACGCACCAAACATGTTTCAACAAGACTGTAATGTTAGAGTTAATTTGGTGAGGCCGACTTAGTGAAGCGTCATGTTTATTCAGTTTATATTGCGTGGTTGTAATTATTCTTGTGTGATTAGTTAAGCCAAAAAGGATGTTATTAAGATTTTCCTAACAGGTCCCATGATCTCATACTTTGAGTAAGATACTTATAGTAGTTCATTTGTGGAATGCTAAGTGTGAATGAGAAGATAAGAGACTGAAAATGTACAAAGCAGAATATCAGTTGTGTTTCATTCATCAAGGATCTATGTGAAGAAGAAGTGAAAGATTAAAATACATTGGAACTAATCAAGATAGTAGGTCTATTCTATAGCTCATCATCAGATATAGTGCATATCTGTTCTACAGAAGGTTGTAGCCTTCACCATTGAAGCAGTGAGCTTTTTTACAGTGAGTCCTCACCCTTAACAGGGTTATTTGTAAAAGACTCCTAACAGGGTAAGACCCTTAACCAGGTCACTATACTTATTGCATTGTAAAGAACAACTCCTAATAGGGTTGCAAGATCTTTTAATAGGGATTATTATAAACAAGTATAGTTGATTGTGGATGTTTATTCCCACTAGGGTTTTTACCATTTGGTTTTCCTGTAACCAAATTGTGGTGTTGTCTATTGTGTTATCTAAATATGCATTTACTTTATTATATTCTAGAGTTAATAAAAGAAAATAATTAAATTAGCTGATAATTAATTCACCCCCCCCCCTTCTCAGTTATTGTTTGGGATTATTCTAATAGAACCCAGGACTAGCAATAAAGACATAGTTATTGAAGAAATGTTTGATTGTATTGATGTATCATGTAATGACCCTGAAACAAGCAAAGTGGAATCACAGATTACAAATGAAGATGTCACACCTAAAGTTCCAAAATTCACAACAAGATACCATTCAAAGGAAGACATCATTAGAGATCAGAGCAGTAGATTTTTGATAAGATCTAAAGAAAATGGTTTAACTGTTGATGAAGAGGTATGTTTACTTTCACAAATTGAACCTTTAAGTGTTGAAGATGCATCTAATGATTCAGATTGGCTGAAATCTATGAAAGAAGAATTAAATCAGATAATCAAGAATGATACATGGGAACTAGTCCCTAGACCTTGTGACAAAAATGTGATTGGAACAAAGTGGGTATTCAGGAATAAGATGAATGAAGAAGGTACAATGGTAAGAAAAAAAGCAAGACTGGTATGTAAAGGATATGCACAGTGAGAAGGAATAGACTACACTGATACATTTTCTGTTGTGAGCATACTCGAAGCTATCAAGTTGTTTTTGGCCTATGCAACATTCAAGAACTTTAAAGAATATCAAATGGATGTCAAGTCATCTTTTCTGAATGGTGACTTGAAGGAAGAAATTTATATAGAAAATCTTGAAGGATTTAATTTATTAGACAAACCAGATATGGTATGCAGACTAAAGAAAGCCCTTAATGGACTTAAATAGGCCCTAAGAGCTTGGTATGAGAGACTTGATGGTTACTTGACAAAGATTGGATTCATGAAGGGAGTAGAAAATTGCAACTTATTCATGAGAGAGACACCTGATGGACTACTACTTGTTTCTATCTTTGTTGATGACATTATCTTTGGAGGTAATGACAATCTTAGTGCAGAATTCGCTAAAGAGATGCAAAGTGAGTTTGAAATGAGCATGATTGGACCTATCAAATACTTTTTGGGATTAAATGTAAAAAAACCAGACAAAGGCATATTCATAAATCAGTCCAAGTATGTGAAGGAGATATTGAAGACTTTCAAAATTGAATATTGCAAACCAGTAAGCACCCCCATGATAACAGGAAGAAATATTTCTAAAGAAGATGACTCCACAGTAGTTGACAAGACATTATACAAGTCTATGATTGGAAAACTCATATATCTTACTCAATCTAGACCAAATATTTTCAATGTAGTTGGCATTGTTGGAAGATTTGCAACTGAACCCAAACAAAATCACCTAATGGAAATAAAAAGAATATTCAGATACTTAAAAGGGACTATAGACTATGGTTTATGGTATCCTAACTCAGAGAATATACAACTTCATGTGTATACAGATGTAGATTGGGCAGGTTGTGTTGATGACAGGAAGAATACCTCAGTAGGAGAAGTATTTCTTGGAGACAGGTTGGTTACTTTGACAAGTAAGAAACAAAATTGTATCTCTCAGTCAACAACAAAAGCTAGGTATGTTGCAGCAGCATTGAATTGTTCAACATTGGTTTGGATCAAATAGATGATTAAAGAATTGGTATTCAGATTGATTATCCTATTTTTATTCACTATGATAACACTAGCACTATTAATATGTCAAAGAACCCTGTGATGCACGCAAAGACAAAACACATTGAGTTCAAATATCATTTTCTAAGAGAAAAAGTTGTAGACAAAGAAGTAAAGTTGGATTATGTGAGCACTAAAGAATAGTTAGTAGAAATATTTACAAAACCCTTATCAAGAGATAATTTTGAGTATCTCAGGGAGAAGTTGGGAGTAATTCTCTTTCTTGAGTCTGACTAGAATTTGCAGCAAGAGCATCAGTCCTAGGTGACTGATGAATGGTTGACTACTCTACTTCTGGAGTAGTACCTGTGCTTAGTTGTTTTTTGTGCCCTTTTCCATTGATGTCAAAGGAGGATTATATAGTAAGGGGAGAATATACTCTGGGGGAGTATACAAAAATGAAAAATACAGTAAAAAGAGGTGCAATAGTTAAGATGAGCTTTTGATGAGGATGTTGAGAAGATTCTAAAAAGTAGAAGGATACTTTGGGTTGATGGTGTTTTTCATATCATATGTTTCCATCAATGTCAAAGGGGTAGATTGTTGGAGATTTGCTTCTATGCAAATAATTGATTGTATGTTTGTAATTGATGACAACATATAATATACAGTAGTGTCCTATTAGTACAGATATTTTGGAGCCTTGTGCATTTACATATATATTGTAGACATGTTCTTGATGCAATTTTCATACACACAAATTCAAATATGCAGTTATAGATGAGTTATGTTAATCTATTTTGGCAGTTACAGTTTTTGGAGATTATCTGTTAAAGAGCCGACGTACTTACACTATTTCTAGATTTGTGCCTATCTTTGGGATATGCATGTTTATATTCATGTTTATTTATGATTTAATGATGATTATCCAAAGGTGCTAAACATGTTGTAACAAAAGTGTGATGTTTGAGTTAATTTGGTAGAGCCGACTATGTGAAGCAATGCGTCCACTCATCTTGAGTTGCATGGTCCTAACTTTGATTGTGTGTTTAGTTAAGCTGACAAGGAATTTTTCGAAGTGTTTCCTATAGCCATTTTGACCTTATCCTTGGAGAAGATACATATAGTAGTTCAAATATGATAGTTAAGAGTGAAAATAAAGTGAAAAAAGAAAAGATAGAGCATAGTAGAAAGTTAGACAGTAAAATTTGAAGATCTAGGTGAAGAAGCAGAAGAAGATTACAATTCATTGGAACTAATCAAGACATTAGGTCTACTCAAACAGAGCATTATCAGATATAGTGTATATCTTCCTTACAAAAGGTTGCAGCCTTCGCCATTTGAGAAGTGAGCTCTTGGACAGTGTGTCCTCACCCCTAACAGAGTTACTTGTAAAAGACTCCTAACAGGGTCTGACCTTTGATTAGGTCTCTATACTTATTGCATTATAAAGATCAAATCCTAACAGGGTTGCAAGATCTTCTAATGAGGATCATTATAAACTAGTACAGTTAATTATGGGTGTTGATTCCCACTGGGGTTTTTACCTAATTTGGTTTTCCCCATCACCAAAATTATGTTGTTCAATTCTGTGTTATCTTGTTGAGTTTATGTTTAAATTTATTATGTACTTAATTGGAAAAGACTTGAATCTTCTAGATAATTGATTCACCCCCCCCACCCCTCTCAGTTATCTCTTGGGACTATTCCTAATAATTTTTCCCTCATGCTTTTGAGTGCATCCTCTTGTTTCTCAACTACCTTTAAGCTCAATTTTATTGTTTCCAGAGTGAGGTTATCTTCTTCTACCCCTAAGGTATCTAATACTCTTCTCACTATGAAGCTACCTACATTCTTTTCCTAATCATTCTCACAAGATACCTTATGGATTTTCCTTTTTATATGCCACATAACAAGGGCTGCATGATCTTCACTAAATTTTACTCCCTTAGATGTTTTCCTTGCCTCTGTCTCAGTAGTATGGATAGTTTTTGTCTCCTTTCTCACAACATCAAAAACAATAGCATATACAAGATCCCACTCTCAAAGTATCAATACTCCTTCCTTCTTGACCAGTGCCCTTCCTTCCTCGGGAGTTATCTTTTCAAATTTAGATATCATTTCTTGTTTTATTTCATTTTCAATCTCTTCTTCACTCCTTATAGGTTGTTCCTTATGCTTTTGTTGGCACTTCTCCTTGAATTCATTCGTGTGGGTTCTCCATAAAAATTGTAATATTGCCCTAGCCTTGACAAAATTTTCATCAGAGAGAAACTCATCTTTGGCTTTTTGTGTCAAGGGATCCAATTACTTACCATCATATTCTGTAATAGCTAGATCCAGTGAAGCAATCTTCAAAACTTCAGGCATCCCTTCTTGTAATTCTTGGGTTGTGACAAAAATTTGTCCAACATCTCCCATTTGTAACAATTGTGCTACTACAACTTTCTTATCAATATAGAGTGGAGATTGGGAAAGAGAGTATACATTTTCTTGTTGTTTTTGTTTTTCTCCTTCTATCCTTTGCCTCTTTGGAGATGGCAATGATTGAGTGTTTGGGTCTAATGGCATTTTCCCCTTTAGATCGAAGGTCTTCTCAGCTTGTGGCAAGACTATATTATACCATCTTCTTTGGTATACCATATATTTCCCTAGGGGAACATTTCTAATAGGAACTATCTTGCTCATCATTTCTTTGGCTCTTTCTAGTTCTATTTTCAAGATGTTATCCCTTTTCTGATTTAATTCCTGCATGATGTCTTCAAACATCTCCATGAAAGATTCCATCTTTTTAGCCCAAGGCTGAAAATATTTTAATGGGTCATACAACTTATCAAAGTGTTGCACAAAATCTAGGCTCTTCTTGTATTCTAGCCATTTTTCCTTTTTCATCTCCTACTCTATCAGATCAAATCCATTTCTGATTACATCTTCAGGATAGTTTAATTGATGGTTCAGTACTAGGCATCTTGTTTTCTCCCTGAACATATCTTTAATGAAATCCTTTGGATGAGTACATCTTGACAGTACAGTATTCAAATGATAAGGGGCCATATATGTATCTAGGTGTTTCCACCCTCCCCTTGTAATAATGAATTGATGGATTGTTGTGATTATGGGGAAAATAGTTTCTTTCCCTTTTCCTATTTATTCTTCCTCTTGCAGACCTCCAATTTGGCTTATTATTTCTGCCAATCCTAGCTTAACAGGAACTTTGTAAGGTAGTATATTAGGGACTCCCTCGAAGCCATAAATTATGAATACTGTTTATATTGGGTAAAGAATAACATCTCCCCAATTATGCACTATTTTTAGTTCCTGACTATATTCCTTAGGCCTTAATAGTTGCAAAATTTTCAAAGGCATTCTGGGATCATCACTCAGCAATAATGCCCTAATTCTAGCAGAAAAACATCTATCAAAATTAATGTAACTTGCTTTTTAGTTATCCCATGACATGTCTGCATTCCACAATTGTATTGGCATATCCTCATCATCTTTGAATTTTTTCAATTCCATCTCCTTTTCAAAGTAATATGCCCCTCTGAATAAAAACATGTGCATCAACAGGGAATACTATGTAAAAGGCCCGGTCACCTTTTTGTGATGGATGCCTATCAAACCTTCATGTATTAAGTCTGCAATATATGGAGTAAAATAAAAAATTATGGCAAAATGAGGATGCAAAATCTGTACCAACATGAACATATAATGGATGGGCATTTTCTTTTCTTCATCATCACCACAGATTTGACATAGAGACCTATATACTGTTAGAATAGTCCCAAAGGGTAACTGAGAGGGGGGGTGAGTCAGTTATTAGCTAATTTAATTCTTTTCTCTTATTAACTCCAGAATATAATAAAGTAAATGCACATTCAGATAACACAATAAACAACACCACAATTTGGTTACGAGGAAACCAAATGGTAAAAACCCCAATGGGAATTGGCACCCACAATGAACTATACTTGTTTATAATAATCCATGTTAGAAGATCTTGCAACCCTGTTAGGAGTTGTTCTTGACAATGCAATAAGTATAGTGACCTGGTTAAGGGTCTGACAATGTTAGGAGTCTTTTACAAATAACCCTATTAAGGGTGAGGACTCACTATCCAAAATCTCACTGCTTAATGGTGAAGGCTACAACCTTTTGTAGAACAGATGTACACTATTTATGATGATGAACTGTAGAGTAGACCTACTATCTTGATCAGTTCCAATGTATTGTAATCTTCCACTGCTTCTTCACATAGATCCTTGATGAATGAAACACAACTGATATTCTACTATGTACTTTTTCAGTCTCTTTTCTTATCATTCACACTTAGCGTTCACAAATAAACTACTATAAGTATCTGTAGACACCCTAAAATGGACAGGCTTGCGACTTTACATTAAAAACACTAATTTTCATCTATTAATTAATGGTTTTTTTAATCATTAATTAATCATGTATTTTCCTCTAAATTCATTCCCCAAATCATCTAATCAAATTCTCAAAATTAATTAAATAATTAATTTTATTTAATTAAATAGCTTTAATTGATTAATTATCATTAAATTAATTAATTAAATGCAATTTCCTATAGTTTAAATTCAAATATTTAAACTTACTAATTAAATTCTTCTAATTAAATTAATTTAATTTCATCAAATAAAGCAATTCTTAATCAAAAAGAATTCAATTATCTCACATGTTGAAA
>MU226793.1:2385747-2401219 GCA_018584345.1 Thuja plicata
ATAAAGCAATTCTTAATCAAAAAGAATTCAATTATCTCACATGTTGAAAACAATTATTAAATAAATGAATTAAATATTCATTTATCTTCAAAGAGATAACTCCAATTACATCACATGGGTTACTCCATCCATCTCTCTAGTCCACATGGGTAACTTCACCCACCTCTTCAGTTCAAAAAAGGCAACTCATAATTAGCTCTTCAATTAACCAAACTCTATCTCCTCTTTACCAAATAAAGGGGTGAAGTTTACTATGGACCTCTCCTGTTCCTTTTGATCTCAACCATTTATCTCCCCATCTCTGGGATTGATCTCAACAGCTCATATCATCACCAATTCCTATATAATAAACCCTTCATAACCATTTGAAGGGTCCAGGATTTCAAGCTCTCGTGCGCCATTACTCTGTCAGTTTGGTTCTAGCATTCAAGCCATCTTGCGACCACACACACACATTTCAATTGTTAAATTCTTGAAGCTTCTCAATTCATAGACGCTGCCCCACCAATACTGAGCATCAAGAACAGTGTTTCAGAAGG
This sequence comes from Thuja plicata, assembly GCA_018584345.1. Taxonomy (NCBI): domain Eukaryota; kingdom Viridiplantae; phylum Streptophyta; class Pinopsida; order Cupressales; family Cupressaceae; genus Thuja; species Thuja plicata. Next base: position 2,386,287 of record MU226793.1, read on the forward strand.
AGTAGAGAGAAATAATAGAAGCTTCAAGCATCACGGGGTTTGCATTTATTTGTCTTCCTTTCTCTTGCTTGTAAATTTTATTACTCACATTTATGTTATTCATTTAGTAGTCATTATATACTTGATTTGCATTCATTTGTGAAACCTTTGCTACTAACCCTCACCTTTGGAAAGCTATGGGAATTGGAAAGAGAGGTCTACATTTTGGTGAACCCGATGTTAAACAAACAACCCAAATATCTCTTGCAGACAAAGAAACAAATTGATTAACCACAACCATACGGTCGTAAATTTAAAAATCAAACTTTTCTTTGATATTTGTACTATTTCACAATTGGTGGTATTTCACCGCAATCATCTATACTGTGCCGCAATCGACTGGTTTAATACAGCAATTGATTGTAGGCTTTCGCAGTCATTCTGTCCATTTCTTGTCTTCTGTCTTCAGGTATTTTGCCGCAATCGCCCGATCCATGCCGCAATTGCAATAAGTTTGTCGCAATCAACTGATCCATGCTGCAATTGGTAGAATTTTGCTGCAATTGATATTTATTTACCGCAATCGCAAGTATTTTTCCACAGTTGCCAGTTATTTACCACAATCGATAGAACATTACCGCACTTGCAAGAAGGTTTCCGCAATCACAGGAAATATTGCAAATATCAAATCCAAGTCTTCTACCCATCTATTTCTAAATTGACATTCTTTTTGGTTTCTGTGCAAGATTGGATCAAAGTCACCAAGAACAGAGAAGGGTAAGTTTGGTAAGCATCATTCATTATTTCAAAGTTACTTATATCCTTATTTTGCAAATATTCCTTTTTGGTACTAACCTGTTTAAACAACACAAAACTAAAATGAATTCATTTATTGATTTGGGTTTAAAAAGAACAGTGCTTGCAAAACATATCACACCTCATATTTCAGATTTGGGCTTAAAATTGATGTGGGGATTAAAATTGAACAAAGGCAAAAAATATTTCAATTTGGTGCATTAAAACTGAACAAGAAAACAACACCTACTTTTGGGCTTAAAATTGAACATTCATGCTTGTATGGTGGTGTAGCTTAGTTCACATTTCAAAATTTGGAGCTTAATCAATTTACCTCGTGTCTTGAGTTTTGGGTGCACTTTCACAAACTGTTAGATTAGAAACCTTTATACTTTTTTAGAAATGGTTGTTCAGGGAATGCGCTTCTTCCTCAGAGAATGACCTTAAACTAGTAATCCTTCCGATCGGTATATAAACAAGGTGTGAAACAAAGTTTCATCTTATCTAGCCAAGCTCGGGTGAGGTGTGTTGATGATAGTCTAGATTGAGTGAATATCCCTAAGGAGCCAGCGTGATCAACTAGGCTCTTAAGTGAGTCATGCACGTACAAACCAATTGGAGAGACACCACGAACCCTTACTACAACCTTGTTAAATAGAGGCCAACCCATTTTACCTTCGAATAGATACCTTACTATAGTGCAAGGGGTTACAAAATTTCCCCCCAAGATTCCCAACATATGTGTCCCACAGTATTTGTGTAGTGAAAGAGATCTTCACTCCATGGCAACAATACCTGGAAATGGAAAAAACATGGGCACCTACATTGTGGACCTTCGTGTTCTAGTAGTGTGACAATTGTTGTGTGAGCTAACGGACATTCAAGCATTGGGCCTATAACATTATATTCTGAAGCCATTGAACTAGATTAATCTGACTGTTCATTGTTGAGACCTCGTGATAACCTTGCAACTTGAAAAAGTTGTAGAACATGCACAATTTCAGTCTTCATTTCTCAAAACACAGTGTCTATTGTGCTTGTTCCTTTGATCAGTTTCTGAAAATACAAAACAAAATATCCAAACTGTCAAAATGAGTCAAACATGTTAAAGTCTAGCGTTGTCAATGTCAACTATCTTGCAAATCAGAAGCATTTTGTGATAAACTACCACAATCGACCAATCATTTTACAACAATTGGTGAAATTGTACCACATTTTGACCATATATGCTATATTCCTATTCTGACCTAAAAACCTTGAAAGAATTCTTCATTTGGTGTCCAAAACTAGTGTCTATCCCAAGAAAACGTGAAGAACATTGTGTGAATCTCTAAACATTAAAGATTACCCTCTCTCTATAAAACATGATTATTGTCAAAAACATTGTTAGTTCAAAAGCTCAAACTTGATATATCTTGATCTCATCATATCAAACATCATCATCTTTATCAAATTGACTTTGTCCAAGACAAAGGTCAGCTAAATCTTATCTTTTATCATCACCACTTTGAGATCAAGTTATATCAAAATCTGTCCTTAGAATTACCTTTGTCCAAAACATAACTCAGACTTTTCTTAGAAAGGATCCTCTTCTTTGTTTTCTTTATATCACTTGTTTTAGTTACAAAACTTGGACCACACTATGTCTCAAACACCTCATGGAGGACCTTGCACAAGGTCTAAGGCTAGAGCTCAACCTGATGAGTCATATATCAACCATTTTCCTGCTTGGGAAACAGAGCAAGAGAACGATCCCTTCATGAATACTAGTCCTGCTCTATTTATGGAACAGCCCCGTGGGGCACTTTTTTTCTAAGATATCACCAAAGAAGAACTTGAAGATGTGGAACAAGATGCCTACTCTACCAAATTAGTTGACATTGTTGTAGAGAGGAACCCTGAACATTACTTAGCCATGCTAATAAAGAAGGGAGTCAAACTTCCCGCTGAATTCAATGTATCAACTATATGGCCCAAAAACCCTCTCACAGGTCAGAACACTACTCAGCTTCCCCAGATACTACCTGTTGTGTCACAGATCTTTCCACCATTGGCCTTACCAACATCGACATAGATTGTATCCAATCAAATCAATGACTCGACCCAAGCCAGTACATCATCTACTCAAGGCATGAAAGGCTCGTAACTAAGTGCACCTATGGTCACTAGTATGCCTCCACCTATGGTCTCATGGCAAGTGTTGGTTGTATTTCAGGTTTTGGTTTCTTTCCCTCAGCCTTGTGGTTTTCTCTCTCTGATTCTATGTTTAATTAAAAAGTCCCTCAGTCTTCATGACTTTCCTTGTCAAATTTTTCAGGTTTTCAAGTCTAAATCTATGAGAATATCCCAAAATGCTTGAAACCCTAGCTCTTATTCAGTGTTTAAATTTGAAAAGAAACCCTAAGGTTTTGCTCGCTTATGTTTCTCAGTTACCTTTTTGGTTCACTCAAGTTATGTGTTGCATTCTAATCGCTTAGTCATAAAATTTAAGTGGCATATTCCCTTTTTCTCCCAGACTTAGTGATTAGCCTTCGTCACGTTGTCTCATGCAACATTAGAATATTCTTTTATCATTCCCAGACTTCACGATTTACTTTGTATCGCATGGTCACGGGATCATTAAAACAGGCCTAAAATATATGAAGGGGCCCACGGACAGGTCGGGAGGTAGCAAGAAATTTTCAGCAGTCATGGGTTTATCACGAGACATTGTGATTTCTTTGTGTTGCACAATCGCTAAATGGGTTGGAGGTTAAGTGTAATTTGAAAGCTTTAGTCATGCAGTCTCTAGAAAAGATGCCAGTTAAGTTAAATCTTCCAAGACTATGCGACTAACCTTTTACTGTTTGGGATAAAGCACAGTCAGGTTGTCACCAGATAACTCAGCTTTCAAATCATGATAAGACATGTGTCAAGAGGTAAGTTGACTTTGAAGAATGAGCGCTTGATCGCTTAAAGGTAAAAGATTATTCAGCGACTATGAGACTTACTAAGGGCTTCTATTTGTCACAAAGTCTCAGAAGATTTTAAGGGTACGCGTAGTTACTTGGTGATTAAGCGACAACTATCAGATGAAGTCATTAAAGATCCTATGGTAGTCACCAATTCTGAGAATAAAAGAGCCTAAGGATAAAATTCCTCGTGACTCAGCGGCTAAGGGTATGTCACAAAGTCGTCAGATAGATTAAAGAAAAGATGCCTTGTCGCATTGTATCCAAAATTTTTGGCATTTAGCATTTGTATTTCACGATTGAACGACTAAGGGAAGTCACACAGTCTAGTAAAGGAAAGATGACATTTGGCGAGTAGGAGATAACCACAAAAGTTAACAGTAGCAGTTAGTCGCATACTCTCAGAAAAGAATGTGGGTTAGTAATAACCATTGGCGACTTTAATTTTCTCATTGTCTTGTGATTGCCAAATGATGATTGTGGTTAGAAAAAGTAAGGAAAGTGGTGTGGTTGCTATGTCTCCAGAGAAATCACGTGTTAAGGATTGGGGTCAGCGACAGAGAAAATAAGTGCAGTCACGTGGTTGCTTGATACCAAATTTTATAAAAGGGAAACAGTATCAAATATGTCAGTATGAATCATTCATCGACCAATCAAAGGCTTAGATTTTAATTGCTATGCAGAAAAGGGTAGCTGAGATGTATGACAGTTGGCCAATCCTAGGGTGACATGTCAGCTCATTTGAATTTTATAAGTTTTTTCCAAGGATTCAGATTTATGAATTTGATTTTCCTTTCATGCTCAGAGAATTACGGCTAGGTTTTCAATCATGTTCGCAGTATGTTGAATTAGAGACAGAATTGATGTTCTGAAAATCATAAGCTATGTAGTTCAAACGGTTACTATAAGGAGTTGATGGTCTATTCATTTGCATTCACTTTGCTTTCAAAATTCCAAAATATGAAGAGCTAATTTGTCTAACAGAGTGAAAATTTAGAAAAATGCAGGGTTTTCTATTGTTTAAAGCTCATTATTTCTAGAAAACCATGCACGGAGCAGTCTGCAAATCTCAGTGATAGATTTGTTTCAATATCAGTAAAGAAAAGGAGATTCAAGCACTATAAACATGAGTAGAGTGGTTAGTGTAGCCTCGACCAGTGGTGAAAGTGAGAAAGTGGAAGACGAGGCCGAGGGAAAAGTAAATTATTCAGATGAATTCCTCAGACTCCTTCCTGGTTCGACTCAGAACAAAAGAGCAAATGCAAATGTGCTCATTGATGATTATCAAGATGTCCGAGATGTTGTTACTCCAAGAACAATAGGTTTTTCTCTTTTCAATTATTTTTATAAGAATTCTGATAAGGCTATTCTAGTGTCAAACCCTTGGACCTATGGTTTAGCCAGGTTACTTTTTCCTGATGTCTTCGTAGATGTAGACTTTTTCCTAGACCTGGCAAGTCATTATGATGTTTTGTCCAAAACAATCAAAATGAATGATGGCACTGCCCTATTGATATTGAACATAAATTCATTCATGTAAGCCTTCAGCTTATACAACACTATGTCTACCAGAATTGACATGAAAAAGAAGCAACAGAGATATACTTTGAAGCCTTGTATTGCTAGGAGCCAGTTGCTGAAACATATGTTGAAATAAGTAAGAAAGTATTTAGATCCTATGTCTAGGACCAACCCATATTATTACAAGGATTTACACTTTTACATCAAGTATGTTGCCTATGCCCTGTGTAGAGTGCTAGGGATAGATGGTGATGCATAGAAGATTACTGCAGGCATTTTGATGATGGTGTTGGACCTACAAGAGGTCCACTCCAATACTAGCTATGATTATATTCAGCATATCATTGATGAAATGCATGAGGGTTTCATTGTAACTCAGAAGAAGATAAAAAACTCAAAGGAGAAGGAGCCCAAGTTCTTACACTACTCCATTCTTATGCATCTCCTTTTACATTTCATTTTTGTAATCATGGGTGTTGATAATTTAGCCCCTAAGAGATTCTACCAAGCAAGACCAAATCCTATCCAATTTTGGGTAAGGGTTTGGAATTACATGTCAAGGGACTGTGATTATTGTGCTTTTAAGAATTGGATTGTGTATCCAATAGTACAATGTTTGGGGACTAGCAGAACAAGAATCCCACTAACGATTATGCAACTTCTTAGGCCATGTGACAACACAGATAGATGGGATGGAAAGCATAATTGGGGTGATTTCTTCTTGGAAGAAAACTATACAATCATCAGGGTATATGGGTGTATTCACCCACCTCATCTATTACCATATTATGTACCAGCAAGAGTAGCTACAATGGAGTTTATATGGCAGCTATTTTTGACAGACAATGAGCATTTTGCACCACATAACAAGGGGACTTTGACCCCTAGGCAATTCATAATTTTTAGCTTCACAATTTGCAAAGGTTCTATCGATGCAGTGGGTCAATGGTTTGAAGGATACAGAATGGGGGTAGCCCCTTATAGATATATTGCCTTAGAAGGTTTTATGGCAGGGGTAAGAAAATTGTATACTCCTACAATCCCACATACTAATGTTCACTATGAATGCATAGAGGAAGATGCAACAAGGAACATCTTGGATGAAGATGATATTTAGACAAGAAGAGTGAGGATTCAAGATTTGTTAAATATTGAGAGATAAATAAGGAGAAATGGGATGAATTTTGGGGGTTTTTACCCTTATCTCCCATATTTTGACAGGATTAAAGCCATGATAGACAACTATTATGTGCTCATAGAACAGCTTGATACTGTTCTTGATAAAAAAGGTGCCCAAGAACCTGATCATTTAGAATCTGAATATAATAGTAGTAGTGACAGTGATTATGCACATCCTACTAGGTATAATCCACCACAGCAAGATATTGTTGAAGTGACATAGCTGCAAGGAGCAAAGGGCCACGTTGTGGATTTGACAATAGTGACACAACCAGATGATGTAGAAGAACCTACTGCAAAGAGGTAGAAATTAGAGATAGGTCAACCTTCAATTAAAGGGAAAAATAAGAAGAAAGATAAGGCTAAGGCCTTAGTACCTGGCAATAGGTTATATGATCATAACCTGAGAAAATAAATTAGGGAGGGCAAGAAACAGCAACCTAATTTAGATGATGAGGTTGAGTTGCCTCTTAAGGCCTGTATTGATGAAAGACTAATTCATCAACAAGAATTTTTGAATGATGACAACTTTGTGAAAACTGAGGAGTTTAAGGACTTCTTGAGATGGTATAAGAAGGAGAAAATAAGAGCTCAACTGACAGTTGATGGTAAGGAGACCATAAATAATGAGGCATTGGTGGCTCTGCAAACTTATGATCCTAAAAATGAGTACATCTCACCAGAGGATGCCAGGAAATTGGTACTAGGTAGTGGAATATTATTGGCTGAGGGCTGGGATTTAGCATCCGCCTTTATAATTGACCAAATAAGAAAATAGCCAGACCTCAAGATGGCTACTGAAGTTCAAATGGGTGATGTAATAAAAGGATTTGGGTATAGCCCAAAGTCTCAAGCCTTTGCAATGTGGAGCCTGTGCCCAAAAGATCAAAAGCCCCAAGTGGTGAATATTCAGGAGAATATGGTGTGTAGTCAAATGGTGTGGACAATGCAAAACACATGAGATTTGGAGATATCCCTAATCATAACACACTGGGCTCACTTGAATGAAGACAAAACTAAACAATTGTCTGATAAGTGTAGTGCATTAGTAGAAGAGACCAGTGCATTAGCAAAAGATAGAGAATTATGCAGAATACAAGTACACCAACAGGATCAGGTGATAAAGAGACTAATGAAAGAATTGGAAGAAAAACCTGAGGTGATGTATGTACCTATGCAACCATAGCCGCTGCAAATTGAAGAAAAAGAAAAGTCTGAAGAGGTGGTTGAGGAAAAGGCTGAGAAAGAGAAGGGAAATTCAATTTCTTTAAGAGTGTTAAAGGGTGTGTTACAACATATAATTGAAATCCTAAAAGATAAAAATGATGTTGCACTCAATGCCTATAACAAATTGCCAGCTTTGCACATAGAGGCGATGGGGTATTTGGCTATCCTAAACCCCTATTTTACTAAGTGGTCTACTAAGGTGAAATTATTTGAGAAGCTAGCATCTTTACAAGCCCTGAGATCAGATTTGCCAGAAATAGTGACAGAAGTTGAAGATGAGATCAAAAGAGTTAATATTGCTCTCTCATTCTTTAAGGGCAAATTGGATCAAATTGAGGTAAAATTAAGCCTCTTTTCTAATAATTTTAATAGATTTATTCCTTCCTTAAGGGGAGATGATGATCAAGTAAAGGTCTTAGATGCCTGGAGGGGTGAATTTGATAGCAAAATGCCTAGTGATGAGGCATTTATTTTAGGGACAGATGTGGATGTAGAAGGGTTCAATAAGATATTGGACAAAGCTTTCAAGGCAGAAATTGACATCAACAAGTTTCTAGTAGATGTCAAGAATATCACTAATACAAGATGGGATAGGCAAAAGGTCCAAATAGAGAGTACTCAGGACTTCAAGTGGCCATCAGATGATGAAGTGAAAGCATGCGAGTTGATGACTACACCCAAGAGAAAGAAGTCAGCAGTTGAAGAAGAAATCTTGGACGATGAGTAAGGATGACTACTTGGCACCTCACTACTGAAGATAAAGTGGATAGTATTGCAAAAGGAGAATGTAGGTGAATCTAAAAAACATGGTCATTCACACTCAACATAACTACTGCCATCTACTATGTATACTATCAGATTCAAGTCGCTAGATCGGCAAAAGAACAAAGAATATTTGTTTCCATCTTTTTGCCTTGGTCATTCCACCGCCTCTTCTCTCTCTTTCTTTTGTCTCTTCTATAGTTTTAGGGTTAGGTTTTCTAAGACCATCTAAAGCTTGTAGAATCCTTTTAAAAGGATTCCAAGATGGTTGAAGGGAAGGAGATGGAAGAGAGTTGTATTATATATATATATATATATATTGTAAAAAAATCAGTCTTTCTAAATCGGTGTCTATGTTCTTTCAAGCTTCAAAGATTTTTCATGTATGAAAGAAGGATTACATCAATAAAATATGGTGAAATTTTACTCTTTTCTATTTTTGTCTCTTTATTTCCTATGTATGCTTTTTTTATGCTTAAGATTGTAAGGCACTCTAAAGCATTTTTGGTTACAAGGTGACTATCTAATTACTTGCAAGTTTCTTTCATGCAAAGAACTAAGTTTTGTGAGTGGTTTTAGGAAGCATATCAGTATTTAAGGATTTGATATAGTATTATAGAGGTAATCAGATAATTTGTAAGGCAACTTATCCTAATTGCATGTAGGTTGTAAGGCAGCTTACAGTGTTTTGTTTATGTGAGACTTCAAGCTTTTGAATCTGTAACCCAAAGGATAGGCACTGATCTAGGTTTGAGTCTGGTAATCTATCATCACCTAAGTTTTCAAAAAATTCAAAATTATTTCAAACATATCTGTTACTAAAATATATGAGCTGAACTCATTAAGGGCTTACGTTAGCAGGACAGTGTCTACTTTGTTGATTCTTTAGAGAGTGAATCATTAGGTTATCCCTCCTAAAATCAAAAGGAAGAAGGATGCAAATCCTTGACTCATTAGTTTATGTTCTCAAAACCATAACCTGGCTTATAGTACTCTATTTTAAGTTAGTCATTGCAATCTCTAAAGTGTTCTATAAGTTGTTACAGTGAGGTTTTAGGTTCATAACTAGTAAATGAAACAATCCACCAAATACATAGACTGAAATATCAGTAATCTTTAAAAGATAAAACCTGCCTGAGCCTGTAGAGCTCAAAAATGAAGAAGGATATTATCCAATCCTTAGAAATTAGCTTTTATCTTGCCTAAAAGAGGTTGCAACTGAGTATACCAGGTATAATGTCATCATTAGGTAAGTGTTGCAAGAAAAAACGCTAACAAATTGGTGACTCTGCTGGGGAATTTAGAGATTTTAAAAGTTTTGTTAAGAAACTGCTGAATATCTCTTTCCCAAGTAATCTAAATCTCTGGCACTTAAAAAGTTTAACTTGTTTAAAAATATACTTATGGTTATTGGTAAGGTACCCTCTTGATAAGTATTCATCCCAAGTTTTTGGGTGGCGACTCTAAAAGGAACATATCTGAGATTAGTGCAAAAGAAATAAATGTCTTACAGAATGAATACCAGGTCAAGGGTGAGAACTAATCCAGAAAGGGTATTACATGAAGGAATCCCATCATCCTCAAGGGTTGGTGTCTCTTGGAGGAAAAAGAGAAATCAAGTTGATATGAATGAAACCCCTTTAAAAGGTGAAAAGGTTAATATCAGGAATGATGTAAATACTATTCAGCATTCTCATGATGGAAATACTTTAGACTATGAGGAGGCTACTAAAAGAGTATTAGACACACCCACAGTCACTTCTACTTCAAATAAGAGAGAAGAGATTACTACACCTAGTTCAGATTTAGAAGATGCCCCCTCTGATATGCTAGCCAATGAAGAGAAGTATATTTTGAAGTAGCTTTCCCTAGTCCAACAAATGAAAAAGGAAAGAGAGGTGAGAAAGAAAAGAAATGATCATAAGGATCTTGATAAAAATAGAAAAAGATTTCCAAAACACCAAACAATGAAAGAAACACAGAGGTCTCAGAAGGACCAAGAAATACCCTTCACTCATAAAGCTTCTATTTTACAAATAAATAAGGGTAAACAAAAGATAGGTGAACATAGAGATCAAGAACCTAAATTTCAGAAGCCAGTGGTTGAACAAATGTCTAAGTTAGAAATTGACTTAGAAAGATTGAGAATTGAAAAATAAATTATGGAAAAAATGTTGGAAAAGGCACAAATGGAAGCTTCCACGATTGAAATGAAGAAAAAGATAGATTTTTTACAATCTTCAAAATATTCTCATATTGGATCAGAGAATAATACAACTTTTAGAGGAAAATATACTACTTCCAAAGAGGATGATGGTTTTCAAAGGAAACCACTGCATATTGAAAGGTACAAACAATTTGATTTTGTTGGTATCCCTGGATACCCTAATGCTTTTCCTAAAGATGTGGGTGATATAGGAGAAAAGCTCCCAAAGTTTGTTGGTAATAATGTGATTTCTTGTGAGAAACATTTAAGGAAACTCATTGACTTTGTTGACGACTTGAATATCACCCATGAAGATGTATTAATGAAGTTATTTGTTCAATCCCTTGTTGAGGATGCAAGAGAATGGTTTAGAAGCCTTGCTAATAGCTCTGTTGTTTCTATGGATGAGTTGATTGAATTGTTTAAAGATTAGTATGGAGACAAAACAAATAAAGGCTTTTTATTGAATGAGTTCAATAATATCAAGAAAAATTATAATGAGGAGGTCATAGATTTTAACACAAGGTTTCAAAGAGCTATGCACAAACTATTCCAGAAAATAAAGCTAGATGAAGAGGTATGTCTAGAAACTTATTTAAATGCCTTTGATTCTAAGATGGGATATGCTCTAAGAGATAAAAACCCCAGAACTCTTACTGATGCTTATAAAATAGCAGTCAATATTGAAATGAATAGAAGAGTGTCTGGTAAATTAATAGAAGGGATGATGCAAGGTTTAGCAAGAGCAATCTGAAAGAGCCAGAATATAAAGAATATAGGGCTCCTCAGAATAATAGACCTTCTTACAATACTACTTATAATCCTCATAACAAAATGCAAAATCATCCGTATGGAGCTCATTTCAAGGATGGAAAGCCTGTTATTGCACCTAAAAGGAAAAAAATAGACAATAAAACTCTAGACCCCCTACATAGAAATTCTTTCCATTTTTGCAATGAGGAGACTTGGTGTGAGGCTTGTGATGCTCCTCATAATCCAGACTTTTGTGTTGTCTCTTTGGATTTATGGGCAAGTGAGGAACAAGAAAACGATGAGGGGGAACATTGTGATCATAGTATGACCAATACCTTTTCTTGCCATGATGTTGATTCAAACAGTGAGGAGGAGAATCATGATTCCTATGTCTCACAAAAAAGGATTGAGAGTCATCACCAATAGATCTTATCTAATAGTGAAACTGATGAAACCAATGACAGTATAAGATGTTATGCTCAAGATGGCCAGGAGGTTCCACTCATAAGGAAAGCTTCAGATAAAGAGAAGGCTAAAATCACTGCTGAGTTAGTGAATAAAGCTAGAAGCAATTACCACTTAAGGAATAGGGTGGTAGGTGGAACCGGTAGCCAACCTTCAGGTGTCTTTATAAAGGAAAACAAGGCAGACACTAAGTATGTTAAAAAAAAAGGACCTAGTGAAAGTATAAATAAACACAAGGTCAAGATTGTCACAAAAGCCATAGAGCCAAATGTTGTTCATGAGTCAGTTCAAAAGGAACACAATGAGGAAAATGATGTTATTATTGAAAATTCAAAGTGTTCAGATGTGAGGTATACTCCAGTAGACATGGGTCAGTGCTTGTCCCAGATGATAGTTAAGGTTCCATTTCTAGAAATGATGAGGATCAAAGAACATAAAGAGAAAGTAATGTCATTGTTAAATAGTGTGCCCACATTAAAGGTTCAGAGTCTAGTGGAGGCTACTAAGAAGCCAACTACCAAGGGGAATGAGTTAGAGGTGTTGACATATGAAATTCCTCAAATATTCCTAAATGTGACTTCTCCAAAAGTTGTTGACCCATTTTTTCTCTCATTGATAATTAATTGTATGATTGATTCAGGAGCCTCAAATACAGTTATGCAAGTTGAAATCATGAAGGCAATGGGGCTGCAAGTTGATACACCTCATGGCAGATGTAGAGCTATGGATTCTAGAGAGGTCCCTATAATTGGAACTATTGAGGCTATGCCTTATAGACTAGCAGTTTGCCCTGATGTAGTGATGACAATGAATGTTCTTGTGGTTGACATACCACCTCATTATGGCATGTTGTTGTCAAGGAAATGGAGTGCTTCAATGGGTGGTAGTATACAAAATGATTTATCATATGCTACTTTCAACATTGCTAGAGAAAACATAAATATCTTGAGGGAGAGCCGAACACCCCACATCACAGAAAAATATGAGGATACTCATGTGAATTATTATATTGACATAGACATGGAAAATTTTAGAATGTAAATAGATGAACATAAAAATTAAGAAGTTGACCCTTTGAACAGAGAATTAATTTTGTAGGAAGATGGACTATGGAAAATGTACTTTGATGGTGCTTTCTCTAAAGAAGGATCAGGGGCAGGAGTATTGTTGATATCTCCATCAGGTACAGCTTTTAAATATTCATTTTTGCTAGACTTCAAATGTACAAACAATATTGTAGAGTATGAGGCTTTATTCTTAGGACTTGAGATTGCTACCAAACATGGTATAAAATGTTTAAAGGTTTATGGTGACTCTGATTTGGTGGAAGCACAAGTCAGGTCTAAATATGCTGTGAAGAAAGATAGATTGAAAATGTACAAACATGTTATTTGGGATCAAATTGAGATGTTTGATGCGTTTAATATAAATTGGATAGAGAGGTCAAAAAATATTATGGCTGATTTTCTAGAAAATGTGGCTATGAAAAATAATGATTTAAACTTACATGGAGTATCAATACTTGAAGTTAAAACAAGACCAGTTGTTTTAGACAACATATATAACTGGCAGGTTTTCCAAGATGATCAAGATATTTTAAGGTTCATGCAATTTTTAAATCACTATGAGAACCAAAGTATAGATTGTGGTTCCTTACTGGAACATGATGATGGAAAGGATTATATCTTTGTAAATGGAGTTGTCCAATTAAGTTCTAATCAGATTCCTAAGGGTTTGGTTGAACTTGAGGCATTATTTATAACTCAGCAAAATGATACTTCAAAGTTGAGCAATGCTAATCTTGAGGATCTAGAAGAAATAAACTTAGGATCTGAAAATAATCCTTAAATTATTTATATTGGAAGGGGTTTGGATTCTCATGTAAGAACAAATCTAATCAAGCTACTAAGAAAATAAAAACATGTCTTTTCTTGGTCGTATGACGACTTGAAAGCATATAGAGAGGACCTATTTCAGCATGAAATTCCTTTGAAGTCAGATGTCAAGCCATTCAGGCATAAACAAAGACCTATTTACCCCTTGTTGGCTCCCAAGATGCAGCAAGAGTTGATGAAACTCAAAGATGTAGGGATAATCCAACCCATTAGACATTCAACATGGGTATCAAATCTAGTGCCAGTTAGGAAGAAAAATGGTGACATCAGACTATGTGTTGATTTTAGAAACCTTAATATTGCTTCATTAAAAGATAACTATTCACTGCCAAATATGGAAGCAATGTTGCATAAGGTTACTGGTTGTGAATTGTTGTCCATGATGGATGGTTTTTCAGGTTACAACTAGGTTTTAGTTAAAGAAACAGAGCAGTATAAAACTGCATTTACTACTCCTTAGGGAACATATGTGTATATCAGAATGCCTTTTGGATTAATAAATGCAGGAGAAACTTTTCAAAGAGCCATGGATGTTTCTTTCAAGAAGTTTATAGATCTATTCATGGTCATTTATCAGGATGACTTGACTGCATATTCCAAGAAGTCTATTGATCATTGTGACCACTTAGCTAATATTTTTACCAAAACATTGGAATATGGTGTTTCATTGAACCCTAAGAAGTGTCACTTTGTAGTCAAAGAGGGGAAGTTGCTGGGACATATAGTGTCTAGGGAAGGGATAAGGATAGAAACTGAGAGAGTGGAAGTAATTCAAAGGGTAATTTCTCCAAAAAATTTAAAAGGCGTTCAGTCTTTCTTGGGAAAGATAAATTTTGTCAGAAGGTTTATAGTCAATTTTGCAGAAATTGTTAAGCCTATTGTAAAGTTACTAAAGAAAGATGCTAAGTTTGTTTGGAATGAGGAAGCTCAGCAAGGCTCCAGTTTTGAAATCTCCAGATTACACTAAGCCTTTCTCTTTGTTTTCATTTGCCTCATTTCATACTATTGCTGCCATATTGCTTCAAACAGATGAACAGGGATTTGAACATCCCATAGCTTTTTACAGCAGATCTTTGCAGGCTGCAGAGCTTAACTATGAAATAATGGAAAAGCAGGCTTATGCATTGGTAAAGGCTGTAAAATCTTTTAGACCTTACTTGGTTTGTGCTAAGGTGCAGGCCTATGTTCCTCATTCAACAG
>MU226793.1:2401269-2416057 GCA_018584345.1 Thuja plicata
TATGAAATAATGGAAAAGCAGGCTTATGCATTGGTAAAGGCTGTAAAATCTTTTAGACCTTACTTGGTTTGTGCTAAGGTGCAGGCCTATGTTCCTCATTCAACAGTAAAAGATATCCTTACACAGTCGGAGGTTACTGGTAAGAGATGTAAATGGATTACAAGAATCCAAGAGTTTAATCTTGAAATCAATGTCACCAAACTAATAAGAGGACAGGGCCTGAAAAAACTTATGACAGAAGAGAATCTAGATTTGGTACAGCTGAACTAGACAGAAATACATGACCAAGTTGTTACTAGTATAGAAAGGCAACCATATTATGCTAATATTGTTTTCTTTCTCAAAAGTGCAAAGTGCCCTGATCATTTATCTGAAAATCAAAAGAGAAGTCTGAAGTTACAAACTCAAAGGTATATTCTGATCCAAGGAGATTTGTTTTGGAAAGATAAGAATGGTATACTATTGTTGTGCCTTGACAAATACCAAGCTAAGAAGGTTTTGACAGAGATGCATGAGGGGGAATGTGGAGGTCACTTTTCTGCTAAGACCACCGCCCATAATATTTTGAGGTTAGGATATCATTGGCCTACCTTGTTCAAGGACACATATATTCATGTTAGGAAATGTCAACCATGTCAGAGGTTTTCCAACAAATTAAAATTTGCAGGTGCTCTGTTGCTAAATCCAGTGAGCACTGAGTCTCCTTTTGCTATGTGGGGAATTGAATTTATTGGTGAATTTCAAGAGAAATCTAGTGTAGGACATAGCTGGATATTGCTGGCTACTGACTACTTTACTAAATGGATTGAGGCTATCCCTACTAGGAGAGTGACAAGAAAAGTGGTTACTGAGTTTCTCATGGATAACATTTTAACCAGGTTTGGTGCGCCTAGTAAATTAGTGATGGATAATGCTATGAGTTTCAGATCAGAAGGAATGACAAGTTTTTGTGAAAGATATGGGATTACCATATCATAATCATCCCCATATCACCCACAGGCTAATGGACAAGCTGAGTCTAGCAACAAAAGCATATTGAAGATACTAAAAAGGACTCTGGAACAAAATAAGAAAACATGGCATACAAAGCTGAGACTAGCCCTTTGGGCTGATAGGATAACACTCAAAAAGGCAACTGGTAAGTCCCCTTTAGAATTGGTATATGGTTTACTAGCAAGGCTGCCAATGAACAATTTACTACCTGTTTAGCAATTCATACAAGAAGAACATTTAGATATCTCTTACCCAATGCAAGACAGAATGATACAGTTGATAGAATTGGATGAAACAAGGAGAGATAGTCAGAGGGAGAACATAAGGTTACAGAAGAAAATGAAGTATTTGTTTGAAAAAAGGGCTACTAACAGAAATTTTTAGGCTGGTGATTTGGTTCTCCAATGGAATGCAAGGGCAGAAGAAAAAGGTAAGCATAAGAAATTTGAATCTTTATGGCTAGGGCCTTATATTATTTCAGAACATTTTGGAAAAAGCTCATATTTGTTGAAAAATATGGAGGGAGAAGGTTTTGAGTTGCCTCTGCATGGGCAATTTTTGAAACCTTTCTTCAGGTGAAAATCATTGTAGTGCACAAGTAAGTATGTATCATATGTTTAGTATTTTCCCTGTTTGTTAGTTCGGTAAGTATTTCCCTCCTATTTTTGGTGTTCTGCTCCATTTTTTGTGGTGGTTTGCAACCAGAGATTCTGCTGTTCTTTGTCATAAACCATGTTTAGCCAATCCTCATCAGAGCCACTATTGGTTGTATTTCAGGTTTCAGTTTCTTTCCCTCAGCCTTGTGTTTTTCTCTCTCTAATTCTGTGTTTAATTCAGAAGTCCCTCAGTCTTCATGACTTTCCTTGTCAAAGTTTTTAGGTTTTCAAGTCTAAACCTGTGAGAATATACCAAAAAGCTTGAAACCCTAGCTCTTATTCAGTGTTCAAATTTGAAAAGAAAACCTAAGGTTTTGTTCGCTTATGTTTCATAGTTACCTTTTTGGTTCACTTAAGTTATGTGTTGCATTCTAATCGCTTAGTCACAAAATTTAAGTGGCATATTCCCTTTTTCTCCTAGACTTAGTGATTAGCCTTTGTCGCATTGTCTCATGCAACATTAGAATATTCCTTTATCATTCCTTGACTTCGTGATTTACTTTGTATCACATGGTCACGGGATCATTAAAATAGGCCTAAAATATATGAAGGGGCCCACGGACAGGTCGGGTGGTCGCAAGAAATTTTCAGCAGTCATGGGTTTATCATGAGACATTGTGATTTCTTTGTGTCATACAATAGCTAAATGGGTCAGAGGTTAAGTATGATTTGAAAGCTTTAGTCACGCAGTCTCCAAAAAAGATGCCAGTTAAGTTAAATCTTCAAAGACTATGCGACTAACCTTTTACTGTTTGGGATAAAGCACAGTCGGGTTGTCGCTAGATAACTCAGCTTTCAAATCACGATAAGACATGTGTCAAGAGGTAAGTGGACTTTGAAGAATGAGTGCTAGATCGCTTAAAGGTAAAGTTTTATTCAGCAACTATGAGACTTACTAAGGGCTTTTGTTTGTCGCAAAGTCTCAGGAGATTTTAAGGCTACAAGTAGTTACTTGGTGATTAAGCAACAGCCGTCAGATGAAGTCATTAAAGATCCTACAGTAGTCACCAAGTCTGAGAATAAAAGAGCCTAAGGAGAAAAGTCCTCATGACTCAGCAGCTAAGGGTATGTTGCAAAGTCGTCAGATAGATTAAAGAAAAGATGCCTTGTCGCATTGTCTCTAGAAGTTTTGGCATTTAGCGTTTGTATTTCGCGATCAAGCGACTAAGGGCAGTCACGCAGTCTAGCAAAGGAAAGATGAAATTTGGCAACTAGGGATAACTGCAAAAGTTAATAGTAGCAGTTAGTCGCATACTCTCAGAAAAGAATGTGGGTTAGTAATAACCATTGGCGACTTTGATTTTCTTATTGTCACGTGATCACCAAATGATGATTGTGGTTAGCAAAAGTAAGGAAAGTGGTGTGGTCGCTATGTCTCTAGAGAAATCATGGGTTAAGGATTGGGGTCACCGACAGAGAAAATAAGTGCAGTCGCGTGGTCGCTTGATACCAAATTTTATAAAAGGGAAGCAGTATCAAATATGTCAGTATGAATCATTCAACGACCAATCAGAGGCTTAGATTTTAATTGTTGTGCAGAAAAGGGTAGCTGAGATGTATGACAGTTGGCCAATCCTAGGGTGACATGTTAGCTCATTTGAATTTTATAAGTTTTTGCCGAGGATTCAGTTTTATGAATTTGATTTTCCTGTCACACTCAGAGAATTACGGTTAGGTTTTCAATCATGTTCACAGTATGTTGAATTCGAGACAGAATTGATGTTCTGAAAATCATGATCTATGCACATCAAATGGTTACTATAAGGAGTTGATGGTCTATTCATTTTCATTCACTTTGCTTTTAGAATTCAAAAACATGAAGAGCTAATTTGTCTGACAGAGTGAAAATTCAGAGAATTGTAGGGTTTTCTGTTGTTTAAAGCTCATTATTTCTAGAAAACTGTGCACAGAGCAGTCTGCAAATCTTAGTGATAGATTTATTTCAATATCGGTAAAGAAAAGGAGATTCCAGCACTATAAACATGAGCAGACTGGTCAATGTAGCCTCGACCAGTGGTGAAAGTGAGAAAGTGGAAGATGAGGCCAAGGGAAAAGTATATCATTCAGATGAATTCCTCAGACTCCTTCCTGGTTTGACTCAAAACAAAAGAGCAAATGCAAATGTGCTCATTGATGATTATCGAGATGTCCAAGATGTTGTTACTCTAGGAACAATAGGTTTTTCTCTTTTCAATTATTTTTATAAGAATTCTGATAAGGCTATTCCAGTGTCAAACCCTTGGACCTATGGTTTAGCCAGGTTACTTGTTCCTGATGTCTTCATAGTTGTAGACTTGTTCCTAGACCTGGCCAGTCATTATGATGTTTTGTCCAAAATAATCAAAAGGAATGATGGCACTGCCCTGTTGGTATTGAATATAAATTCATTCATGCAAGCCTTTGGCTTATACAACACTATGTCTACCAGAATTGACATGACAAAGTAGCAACAAAGATATACTTTGAAGCCTAGTATTGCTAGGAGCCATTTGCTGAAACATATGTTGAAAGAAGTAAGAAAGTATTTAGATCCTATGTCTGGGACCAGCCCATATTATTACAAGGATTTACACTTATACATCAGGTATGTTGCCTATGCCCTATGTAGAGTGCTAGGGATAGATGGTGATGCAGAGAATATTAGTGCAGGCATTTTGTTGATGGTGTTGGACCTACAAGAGGTCCACTCCAATAGTAGCTATGATTATATTCAACATATCATTGATGAAATGCATGAGGGTTTCATTGCAACTTAGAAGAAGATAAAAAACCCAAAGGAGAAGGAGCCCAAGTTCTTACAGTACTCCATTCTTATGCATCTCCTTTTGCATTTCAATTTTGTAATCATGGATGTTGATAATTTAGCCCCTCAGAGATTCTACCAAGCAGGACCAAATCCTATCCAATTTTGGGTAAGGGTTTGGAATTACACATAAAGGGACTGTGATTATTGTGCTTTTAAGAATTGGATTGTGTATCCAATAGTACAAAGTTTGAGGACCAACAGAACAAGAATCCCACTAAATATTATGCAACTACTTAGGCCATGTGACTACACAGATAGATGGGATGGAAAGCATAATTGGGGTGATTTCTTCTTGGAAGAAAACTATACAATCATCAGGGTATATGGGTGTATTCACCCACCTTATCTATTACCATATTATGTACCAGAAAAAGTAGCTACAATGGAGTTTATATGGCAGCTATTGATGACGGACAATGAGCATTTTGCGCCACATAAGAAGGGGACTTTGACCCCTAGGCAATTCAGAATTTTTAGCTTCACAATTTGCAAAGGTGCTATCGATGCAGTGGGTCAATTGTTGGAAGGATATAGAATGGGGGTAGCCCCTTATAGATATATTGACCAAAAAAAATTTATGGCAGGGGTAAGAAAATTAAATACTCCTACAATCCCCAATACTAATGTTCACTGTGAATGCATAAAGGAAGATGAAACAAGGAACATCTTGGATGAAGATGATATTCAGACAAGAAGACTAAGGATTCAAGAGTTGTTAAATCTTGAGAGACAAATAAGGAGAAATGGGATGGATTTTGGGGGTTTTTACCCTGATCTCCCATATTTTGACAATATTAAAGCCATGATAGACAACTATTATGTGCTCATAGAACAGCTTGATACTGTTCTTGATAAAAAAAGGTGCCCAAGAACCTGATCATTCAGAATTTGAATATAACAGTAGTAGTGATAGTGATTATGCACGTCCTACTAGGTATACTCCACCAAAGCAAGATATTGCTGAAGTGCCACAGCTGCAAGGAGCAGAGGGCCACATTATGGATTTGACAATAGTGACACAACCAGATGATGTAGAAGAACCTACTATAAAGAGGCATGAATTAGAGATAGGTCAGCCTTCAATATAAGGGAAAAATAAGAAGAAAGATAAGGCTAAGGCCTTAGTACCTGGCAATAGGTTATATGATCATAACCTAAGAAAATCAATTAGGGAGGGCAAGAAACAACAACTTGATTTAGATGATGAGGTTGAGTTGCCTCTTAAGGCCTATGTTGATGAAAGACTAATTCATCAACAAGAATTTTTGAATGATGACAACTTTGTGAAAACTGAGGATTTTAAGGACTTCCTGAGATGGTATAAGAAGGAGCAAATAAGAGCTCAACTGACAGT
This sequence comes from Thuja plicata, assembly GCA_018584345.1. Lineage (NCBI taxonomy): Eukaryota > Viridiplantae > Streptophyta > Pinopsida > Cupressales > Cupressaceae > Thuja > Thuja plicata. The sequence continues at coordinate 2,407,079 of MU226793.1, forward strand.
TGATGGTAAGGAGACCATAACTAATGAGGCATTGGTTGCTCTGCAAACTTATGATCCTGAAAATGAGGACATCTCACCAGAGGATGCCAGGAAATTGGTACTAGGCATTGGAATATTATTGGCTGAGGGCTGGGATTTAGCATCCACCTTTATAATTGACCAAATAAGAAAACAGCCAGACCTGAAGATGGCTAGTGAAGTTCAAATGGGTGATGTAATAAAAGGATTTGGGTATAGCCCAAAGTCTCAGGCCTTTGCAATGTGGAGCCTGTGCCCAAAAGATCAAAAGCCCCAAGTGGTGAATATTTAGGAGAATATGGTTGGTAGTCAAATGGTGTGGACAATGCAAAACATAGGGGATTTGGAGATATCCCAAATCATGACACACTGGGCTCACTTGAATGAAGACAAAACTAAACAATTGTCTGATAAGTGTAGCACATTGGTAGAAGAAACCAGTGCATTGGCAAAAGATAGAGAATTATGCAGAATACAATTACACCAACAAGATCAGGTGATAAAGAGACTGATGAAACAATTGGAAGAAAAACCTGAGGTGATGTATGTACCTATGCAACCACAGCCCCTGCAAATTGAAGAAAAAGCAAAGTCTGAAGAGGTGGTTGAGGAAGAGAAGGGAAAAGAAATTGCTTTAAGAGTGTTAAAGGGTGTGTTACAACATAGAATTGAAATCCTAAAAGATAAAACTGATGTTGTACTCAATGCCTACAACAAATTGCCAGCTTTGCACACAGAGGTGATGGGGTATTTAGCTATCCTAAACCCCTATTTTACTAAGTGGTCTACTAGGGTGCAATTATTTGTGAAGCTAGCATCTTTACAAGCCTTGAGATCAGATTTGCCAGAAATAGTGACAGAAGTTGAAGATGAGATCAAAAGAGTTAATATTGCTCTCTCATTCTTTAAGGGCAAATTGGATCTAATTGAGGTAAAATTAAGCCTCTTTTCTGATAATTTTAATAGATTTATTCCTTCCTTAAGGGGAGATGATGATCAAGTAAAGGTCATAGATGCCTGGAGGGGTGAATTTGACAGCAAAATGCCTAGTGATGGGGCATTTATTTCAGGGACAGATGTGGATGTAGAAGGATTCAATAAGATATTGGATGAAGCTTTCAAGGAAGAAACTTACATCAACAAGTTTCTAGTAGATGTCAAGAATATCACTGATACAAGATGGGACAGGCAAAAGGTCCAAATAAAAAGTACTCAAGACTTCAAGTGGCCATCAGATGATGAAGTGAAAGCATGGGAGTTGATGACTACACCCAAGAGAAAGAAGCCAGTAGTTGAAGAAGAAATCTTGGACGATGAGTAAGGATGACTACTTGGTGCCTCACTATTGAAGATAAAGTGGATAGTTATTGCAAAAGGAGAATGTAGGTGAATCTAAAAAACACGGTCATTCAGACTCAACATAACTACTGCCATCTACTATGTATACTATTAGATTCAAGTCGCTAGATCAGGAAAAGAACAAAGAATATATGTTTCCATCTTTTTGACTTAGTCATTCCACCGCTTCTTCTCTCTCTCTTTCTTTTGTCTCTTCTATAGTTTTAGGGTTAGGTTTTATGAGACCATCCAAAGCTTGTAGCATCCTTTTAAAAGGATTCCAAGATGGTTGAAGGGAAGGAGATGGAAGAGATTTGTATTATTATATATATATATATATATTGTAAAAAAATCAGTCTTTCTAAATCGGTGTCTTTGTTCTTTCAAGCTTCAAAGCTTTTTCATGTATGAAAGAAGGATTACATCAATAAAATAGGGTGAAATTTTACTCTTTTCTATTGTTGTCTCTTTATTTATTGTGTATGCTTTTTTTATGCTTAAGATTGTAAGGCACTCTGAAGCATTTTTTGTTACAAGGTGACTATCTAATTACTTGCAAGTTTCTTTCATGCAAAGAACTAAGTTTTGTGAGTGGTTTTAGGAAGCATATCAGTATTTAAGGATTTGATACAGTATTATAGAGGTAATTAGATAATTTTTAAGGAAACTTATCGTAATTGCATGTAGGTTGTAAGGCAGCTTATAGTGTTTTTTTTATGTGAGACTTCAAGCTTTTGACTCTGTAACCCAAAGGATAGGCACTGATCTAGGTCTGAGTCTGGTAATCTATCATCACCTAAGTTTTCAAAACATTCAAAATTATTTCAAACATACCTATTACTAAAATATATGAGCTAAAATCATTAAGGACTTATGTCAGTAGGACAGTGTCTACTTTGTTGATTCTTTAGAGGGTGAATCATTAGGTTATCCCTCCTAAAATCAAAAGGAAGAAGGATGCAAATCCTTGACTCATTGGTTTATTTTCTCAAAACCATAGCCTGGCTTATAGTACTCTATTTTAAGTTAGTCATTGCAATCTCTAAAGTGTTCTATAAGTTGTTACAGTGAGGTTTTAGGTTCATAACCAGTAAATGAAACAATCCACCAAATACATAGACTAAAATATCAGTAATCTTTAAAAGGTAAAACCTGCCTGAGCCTGTGGAGCTCAAAAATGAAGAAGGATATTATCCAATCCTTAGAAATTAGCTTTTCTCTTGCCTAAAAGAGGTTGCAACTAAGTATACCAGGTATACTATCATCATTAGGTAAGTGTTGCAAGAAAAAATGCTAACAGCCAGCACAATCAAGCTCTCATGCTATGCCTTCCATCCCACCAAACACCAACTATTTTGAAACTATGCCGCTGCTGCAATCAATTCACAATAGTCTTGGGATCAACACATCATGCCCATAGGGATCCATTTATACTGGAATAACTTATAGTCAAGGCCTACCCAAGGCTACGTCTTTGACCATACTGACACCAATCTTACCTTTGCAACAGCAACCCCAACTTCAGTTTCCTCAACCCCAACCTCCACAACAACAACCCTAGCTTTAGTTGCCCCAACCCCAACCTTTGCAACAGAAACCCTAGCTTTAGTTGCCTCAAAACCAACCCCAGCTTTAGTTCCCTCAGTTCCAACCTCCGCAACAACAACCCTAGTTTCAACCCCAACCTTAGCAGCGACCATACCAACCCCAGTTTCAGTCACAATAGAAAACATTTCCATACCCACCATGGACTACTCATGTCCCTACAGTTACAAATCACTCGGTGGGGAATAAATATCAAGTCCCTAGGATGAAATCATATGTTCCTACTCAAGGGACACAGAGGCACAACCTCATACCCACCACAGTACAAAGGAATGTCCAAATGCATTAGCCACAATATCAAACAAACATGCTAATGCAATAAATGCAAACCCTTCAAACCCAAATGATGGATATGAAAAATTAGGGGCAAACTAATTCCTATACCGCAGAGGATTTATACCCATACCCCTTTGACCATTCTCTTCAAATGTCTCCATTCTCAAACCACTTCTCAGTGCCAAAATTCAATAAGTATAGGGGCAGTACCAACCCTATTGAGCATATACGAGAGTTCTTTGCTAGTTGCGTCAAAGTCGCTCATGATGAGACTTATCTAATGCGACTGTTCCCACAAAGTTTACCCAAACTAGCAATGGAATGTTCTCACATCTACCTCATGGCATCCAGTCTTGGGGAGAATTAGCTAAAAAGTTCATAGCTCACTTCCATCATAACATCGAGCACAAGGTCATCATCAAGGACCTTTGTGACATTAAACAGAAATATGGAGAATATTTTGTGAAATTCCTACAAAGATGGAGGAACACGACAAACCGTATAACATATGATGTGCCTGAACAGGACTTGATAGTCATGTTTGTTGACAATCTGATCCTAGACATGTCATTCACAACAAAGCTACAGTTAGCTCCGAACTTCACACAACTCATTAAAAGAGGAGTTCATTGTGAGAAGAACTTGGTCAAACGAGGTATCCTTGCAGATCCTACACAAAAAAACACAAATAAAAATGCAACAAAAAAGGCTAAATGGTGGAACAAGAACAAAAATGTCACTAGTGATGGTGTCATTGATGTAAAGATAGTCAACTATGTGCAACCTAAGGTGTCTTAAAGGCACACCTGTGGCAAACTAAAAACCCACAGGGCCCACTCAACAAGCATACACTCAAAACCAACCTCACCCTGTATAAGTAGCCATTGTGTCAAACAGTCAACAACAGAATCAACGCAAACCATGGTTTCAGTTCCAACAATGAGATTTCACGCGATTAGGAGAGCCGATAGAATCGGCTTTATGCAAGTTGATACAATCAAACACTATCACTCTCCCATAAATTAGAGACTTTGAACAAGATGAAAAAAAACTGAGGTGGTATAATGACAAAGATTTTTGCGAGTTTCATTAGGTCAAGGGGCACAAAATAGCCAACTGCTACCAATTGAAACATGGTATTCAAGATATGATTGACACAGGGATCATTGATGTGATGAATACTCAAGCTAAAGGCACAACTGATCACACCAGTTTCAATGATACCTTCCGTGATCACAATAAGGGAAAAGCCTTTGGGTCTAGTGGACAAACCAATAAAGTTAACTATACATATGCCAATAGTGACAATGTCATAAATTGCATAAATCCTTCAGATAACCATGTGGCCACAATCACTATCAGGGACCAAGGTAACAATTATGCTTTAACTACGCATCATGCTAGAGTCATCTTGCAAGGAGTACCATCCTTAGCTACTACATCAACCAATCCTATAGCAAACTCAGATCCACAAACAAGCATAGTGGACCAACTAAAGTGCACACCTACCCAGATATCCATGTTTGACCTATTACGCATATCTCTGTATCATAAACTGGCACTTGATCAAGCACTTCAAAATGCATCTATCCCAAGGGACATAACACCTGAAAGATTCCAAATAATGGTCAACCATATAGTAGCTAACAAACATGCCACATTCATAGAACGTGATGTGCCACCGCATAAGCCCTTGCATAATGATCCTCTATACTTACTTGTCCAGATCCACAAAAGCATTGTCCGTAGGGTCCTTGTTGATGGTGGCGCTGGGTTAAACATTTGTACTCTAAAGTTAATCAAGCAACTGGGCTATTCCAAATCAAGCATTTATGTCACAAGGAGGATAAATATCAAAGCCTATGATGAAGAGGAAAGGTCCTCTAAGGGTATTATCATTCTACCTATTCACATTGGACCTGTGGTCAAAAACACTACCTTCCAAATCTTAGATCTTGAACTGGGATACAACATGTTACTAGGGAGACCTTGGATACATGAAATGCAAGTTGTACCATCAACATACCATCAATGCATCAAGTTCATACACCAAGGAGAGGAGATCATCATAGAGGGAGATCCCAATCCCTTCCAATATTGTAATGTGGTCCAAATCAGCATGAATAACCAAGTACCATCAAACCAAGATGCAAGCATCCCCTCCTCTTCAGAGTCAAATCCCAAGGAAGTTACACAGGAAGTGAGAAAGATAGTCATTAACCAGGACGCAAGTATCTCCTCCCCTTCAAATCCAAATCCTAAGGATATCACAGAGAAAGCAGGCAAGATATCCATCACAGATAAGGGTTGTGGTGAATACATATATGAAGAGGCTTTTACCATCACACACATGCCTCAAAGCCCAAGAACTTATGGTATGCCACAACCCATTATTGCCATAGAAACTCCACATTCGGTTCTATTTAGACAACCCATTGAGAATTACATGTTGAGTCACCAAATGAAATTGGTTGCACATATTGATCCTCTCAAGTACCTATTAAGCAAAGCAGTGCTCACTGGATGACTGGCCAAGTGGATAATGATCTTAAGCAAGTTTGACATTAAGTATGTAGAAAGAAAGGCTATCAAGGGACAAGTGATTGCCGATCAACTAGTAGAGGTACCAATTCAAGACCACCAACATATTATCTCTGATTTCCCTAATGAATCTATCATGACACTACAACTGGCGATCGAAGTATGGCAACTTTACTTTGATGGATCATGTACAAACCATGGAGCAGGGGCAGGGATAGTTCTTGTCACTCCAGATCATGATACAATTTTGAAGTCCTTCAGACTTAACTTCCAATCGACCAACAACATAGAAAATTATTAAGCATTGGTCATCGGTCTAAAGATAGCCATTCAATGGAGAATCAAGAACCTGAAAGTCTTTAGTGATTCACAGTTGGTCATTAGCCAAGTTAACAATGATTACATGACCAAAGATGAGAAGCTCATACCTTACAAAGCATAGATGGAACAACTACGCACCAAGTTTCATTACATTCTCTTTGAGAAAGTCCCAAGAGCACAAAACAAAGTGGTAGATGCGATGGCTACCATAGCATCACTGATTGATATGCCAGGTAATGAAACAAAGTTCTAGTTCCTAGTGGAGCAACTCTTGGTGCCCTCACATCAGGCATCTATCATAGAATCTGTGTGTGTCCTTGTTGGTCCTGAATCCCCATGGTACCAAGAGCTCTATAACTATCTCAAAAACAATATCTTACCTCCAAACTTGTCTAGAAACCAGAGAAAAGCACTCATCCGCAAAGCCTCTAGGTATACCATCCTCTCAACTACTCTATATAAACGAAGTCTTGATGGAACATTACTACGATGTCTCACTTCCATGTGGGGATTTGACCTAGTGGGTAAGGTAACACCTTCTTCAGTAAACAGACACAAGTACATCATAGTAGCAATGGAGTACTTTACCAAGTGGGTGGAAGCAATTCCCCTCACTTACATCACTAGATAGAAAATAGCGATGTTCATACTTAACCACATCATCTATTGATATGGGATCCCCCAAACAATCCTAACAGATCATGGTACCCCTTTCTAGAACAAGGATGTCAAAGGCCTATGTGAATAGTTCCGCATCAAATAAGGGTTCTCCTCATTTTACTACCCTCAAGGAAATGGACAAGCCGAAGCTACCAACAAAATGATCCTAAAAATCTTGAAGAAAATAGTAAACGCATCAGGGCAAGACTGACATCTACAGCTTAGTCCTGCGTTATGGGCATACAAAACTAGTGTGAGAACACCAACAAGAGAAACTCCTTTCTCCCTAGTCTATAGAAAAGAGGCAGTATTACTCCTCAAAGTGGAAATCCCATCCCTGAGGATATCATTAAAGAACCTAGTTTCAGATGAAGCCTATAGAGTGGCGAGGCTCAGTGAACTAGAGCTACTAGATGAAAGAAGGCAACATTCCTTCGACCACTAACAAGGCTATCAGAATCACCTTAGAAGGAACTATCACAAGAAGGTGAAGCCATGAACATTTGAGGTAGGAGACCTTGTCCTCATGGAAAATCAGAAGAATCAAGCAGAGCGAGTCAAACCTGGTAAGTTCAAGCCTAACTGGCTAGGACCATTTGTTGTTGTCAACTCTACTCAGAGTGGGGCATTCATACTAGCAACACCAGAAGGAGATCAGCTCCCCGGCTACATCAAAAACATGCACCTAAAGAGGTTCTACCCTTAAAGGTCTCTATGGTTAAGGCATTTATCTACATATCCAGAAAATACGAAAAAAATCAAAAAAATACAAAAGTTACCTTGGTGACAACAAAAAAAGCAAAAAAACAAAAAATTAAAGAGAAAACAACATCGCTCTCTCAGTGAAAACCTAGCAATCAGGCACTATTAAGTAGGTACCTTGGTGAAAACCTGGCAAATAGGTGCCAAGTGTTCAAATCCAGCTTCACCATCAACGAGCTCCAAAAGTTTGAGCACACTTCAAATGGAAAGATAACTATCCCAAGCGATATCTAGAAGCACAATCCCCTATGAGCACCAAGCACTTACCCATGGTTACCTATTGGTCCACTAGACTAGGGGGTGTTTCCAAATATCCAAAAGTTCTAAAAAATCCAAAAAATCAAAATACTCATAAAAAATCCTAAAAAGATCAAAAATCAAGAGAAAATCAATCTTCATCAAAAACATTCAAAAATTGCAAAATCCAAAGCAATAAAACCAACTCGGTCATCATAGAAAGCAAGGGGCAAGCACGCCCAGTCAATCAATTGTCACAATCATCAGCTTTGCAAATCAGCATTGGCCCCATCTGACATAGCTTGATCAGCTGCCAAATTGATCAAATCAAAATCTATCAATCAAAATTGTCACAATGATGAGCTTTGCAAACAAGCATTGGGCACATCTAACACAACTTGATCAGCTGCCAATATGTTTAGAGCAATCAAATCTATCAATCCATACTGTCACAATCATGAGCTTTGCGAACAAGCATTTGACCCATCTGACACAGCTTAATCAGCTGCCAACATGATCAATCAAATCAAGCCAATCAAGCATATCCAAAGAGTTTGAGCCAGTCAAGAGATCCAACTACATCGAGGAAACACACAAAAATGTTGACTAGTTCAGTCAAGTCGGTTAGATGTTAGTCTATATTTTGGGGTTATGTTATTACGCTACTCTAGAATCCACAATGTGAGGAGAGTAGCTATGATAGATCATGACTTATTTTCTTTGATTACTGTCTGTTGAATGTTCACTTCGATTTTAGGGCCATGGTGATTTAGGATAAATGCGATAGGCACTATCACTTATCTGGCAGCAACGCAGTTCCACGATCTGAGTTTAAACCTAAGAAAGAATTGGACATTCCTTCTCTGTTATTTTGCTTGTTTGCTTTATAGAATCAAGAGCTCGCAGCAATATTTAGATGGACTCTGAGTTTACTTTGGAGTTCTATCTTGGTTTCTATGGTCTTTCCCTTTATGTTGCAAACAAGAGCTCACGAAGCCATCCAGATGGACTCTAGGGGAATAGGAGTTCTATCTTGTTTTTTTTGGCTTTCCCTTTCAGAAATCAAGAGCTCACAGTGTTATCCAGATGGACTCTGGGTACATAGGAGTTCTATCTTGGTTTCTTTGTTTTAGATTAATTCAGAGGACAAGTGGTATCCAGATGGTCAATATCTGGGTGCTCTTGGCTCTCTTTCTTTTCAAACAGGGAACATAGTTGAAT
>MU226793.1:2423544-2436671 GCA_018584345.1 Thuja plicata
AGTATCTTTTGATAATGGCTTTGTAAAAATATCTGCTAATTGTTCTTTAGTGCTCACATAATCCAACTTTACTTCTCTGTCTGCAACTTTTTCTCTTATAAAATGGTATTTGATCTCAATGTGTTTTCTCTTTGCATGCATCATAGGGTTCTTTGACATATTGGTAGTACTAGTATTGTTACAGTAAATAACAATAGGATAATTAATCTGAATACCAAAGTCTTTAATCATCTGTTTGATCCAAACCATTGTTGAACAATTCAATGCTTCTGCAACATACACAGATTTTGTTTGACTGAGAGATACAATTATGCTTTTTACTTGTCCAAGTGACCAATCTGTCTCCAAAAAATATTGCTCCTCCTGATGTACTCTTTCTATCATCAATACAACTTACCCAATCTGCATCTGTATACACATGAAGTTGTATATTCTCTGAGTTAGGATACCATAAACCATAGTTTATAGTCCCTTTTAAGTATTTGAATATTCTTTTTATTGCCATTAGGTGATTTTTCTTGGGTTCAGCTGCAAATCTTCCAACAATGCCAAGTGCAATAGAAATATTAGGTCTAGATTGAGTAAGATATATGAGTTTTCCAATCATAGACTTGTATAGGGTGTTGTCAAATGTTGTAGAATCATCATCTTTAGAAAGCTTTCTTCCTGTTATCATGGAGGTGCTTACTGGTTTGCAATCTTCCATCTTGAAAGTCTTCAATATCTCCTTCACATACTTAGACTGATTTATGAATATTCCTTTGTCTATTTTTTTACATTCAATCCAAGAAAATATTTGATAGGTCCAATCATGCTCATTTCAAACTCACTATTAATCTCTTTGGAAAATTCTGCACTAAGTTTTTCATTACCTCCAAAGATAATATCATCAACAAAAATAGCAACAAGTAGTAATCCTTCATGTGTCTCTCTTATGAATAAATTATAGTCCCCTACTCCTTTTATGAATTCTATCTTTGTTAAGCAACCATCAAGTCTCTCATACCAAGCTCTTGGGGCCTGTTTAAGTCCATAAAGTGCTTTCTTTAATCTGCATACCATGTTTGGTTTGTCTAAAAGTTTGAATCCTTCAGGTTGCTCTATCTAGACTTCTTCCTTCAAGTCACCATTCATAAAAGCTAACTTGACATCCATTTGATATACTTTAAATTTCTTGAATGTTGCATATGCCAAAAACAACTTGATAGCTTCCAATCTTCTCACAGGGGAAAATGTATTAGTGTAGTCTACTCCTTCTCTCTGCGCATATCCTTTACATACTAATATTGCTTTGTTCCTTACCATTGTGCCTTCTTCATTCATTTTGTTCCTGAATATCCACTTTTTTCCAATCATGTTCTTATCATGAGGTATAGGGACCAGTTCCCATGTTTCATTCTTTATTATTTCATCTAATTCTTCTTGCATAGCACTTTTCCAATCTGAATCTTTGCACGCATCTTCAACACTTAAGGGTTCAATCTGTGAAAGTAAGCATACCTCTTCATGAGTGGTTGAGCCTTTTTCTCTAGATCTTGTCAAGAATTTTGCGCTCTAATCTCCAATGATATCTTCCTTAGAGTGGTATTTGGATGTGTATTTTGAGTTCTTAGGAGTAATACTTTCATCTATAATCTGTGATTCTTCTTCACTTGGTTCAGGATTGTTACATGAAACATCAATACAGTCAAACATTTCTTCAATAACTATGTCCTTATTGATGGGTCTGGGCTCATCTTAATCATGGGAGCATAGTCATAATATCTTTCTTGAATCATAAACTTCTCATCAATCCTCACATGAGTACTTTCACTGATCTTGTTTAATCTTAGATTAAAACATCTATAGGCTTTGCTTTTAGTAGAGTAACCAAGAAAAATAATTTCGTCGCTTCTAGCATCAAACTTGCCAATTCTATCATCTCTCTTGATGTAGCACTTGCTTCCAAAGATTCTAAAGTATTTTATAGTAGATACATTACCAAACCAAATTTCATAAGGTGTCTTGTCTGCGCCTATCCTCAATTATATTCTATTGATAGTATAGACTGTTGTATTGACCGCATCTCTCCAATATGTATGAGCAACCTTTCCTTCAATCGTGATAGTGCATGTTGTGTCAAGTATTATTATGTTCCTTCTTTTTGAAATCCCATTCTGTTGAGGGGTTCTAGGTGCACTTAACTGTCTCTTGATTCCATGTTCTTCACAGTAATCACAAAATTGGTCAGAGGTGAAGTCTCCTCCTCTATCAGATCTCAGACATTTTATCTTTAATCCAGATTCATTCTCAACCTTATCTTTGAACACTTTGAACTTATCAAAAGCTTCATATTTGTCTTTTAAGAATGCAACCCACATCATCCTTGAGAAATCATCAACAAAAAAAATGAAATACCTTTCTCTATAGTAAGATCTTGTTTGAGTAGGTCCACATAGGTCTGTATGTATTAGATCTAATTTGTTTTCTACAGAGTCTTATTTTCTCCTGAATGAGGTCCTCACATGCTTCCCCATCACACATTCCCGGCACATGGTGTCAACTGTTCTTACAATACTTGTAAGGTCTCTTACTGCCTTTACATTATTTATCTTGACTATGTTGTCAAAATTGATATGACAAAGTCTCTTGTGCCATAGCCAACTGTCATCCACTTTTGCAACAAAACAACTTACTTTTGAATTGAGCTGAAATACATTACCTTTGGTCTTTGAGCCTGATGTAATCATGTCTCCTTATTTGTTGTTAATGATGCACAGGTTGTTTTTGAATTCCAACTGATATCCTTTATCAAGCAACAGTCCAACACTTAGTAAGTTATGATGTAAACCATCAACATAAAGAACATCATCTATCTTATTCTTTCCATTTGAGGTGATAGAACCTCTTCCTATAATAGGTTTGGCAATGTTATCTCAAAATATAACCATGCCACCTTTGTATTTGTCCAAATGTACAAATCTGTCTTTGTCTCCTATCATGTGGTGTGAACATCCACTATCAATGATCCAGTTAGTTCTGATGTCAACTTTTGAAACTAATGCTAACTCTTGTGTTTCATCTTCTTTGTCCATTTATTCAAGCATCTTTTCAATGTCTTTAATGGAAACAAAACCAATTTTATCTTCTCTTGAATCATCATCAATTACACCATCTTTAGCATGATAAAATTCTTTAGTGTACTTGGGCTTGTAATCTGATCTGAACTTCTTGATTCTTGTAGGACACTTGGATGCAAAGTGACCAAATTTGTTGCATGAAAAACATTTGAATGGTAGATATCCTTCATATTTCCCTTTACCTTTCCTTTCTTTCTTGGAAATCATAGCAATGATTTCTTCTATTTTTGTATCCACTTCTTCATTATTACTAGAGCTTTTTATGGATTTCTTGTTGTGGATTGAGACTTTGAAAGATGTCTCACTTTTGGGTTCTATCTTCAATCTTGATATCTCAAATGCAGATATTTTGTTGATCAAAGTCTCTCTCTTGAAGTATTTTGAAAATTGCATAGTCTCATCTAAGATATTGATCTTTCTCTCATAGTTTGTTGTTAGTGTGGCCATTACTTTGTCCATTATATCATCCTCTAAAATTTCTCCACCATTGTTCTTGATACCTGAAACTGCTTCATTAATTCTTTGATTGTAGGCTCTGATGTTTTCTTGAGGTAGCATCTCTAAGTTGTTGTACCTTTTCTTCCATGTCTTTCTACATGAATTATTTTCTTGGATGTCTCCTTCAAACATATCTTCTAAGTATTTCCAAATAGAGTATGCTTTATCTGCCTTCTTGATCTCAAAAAATTCACTATCGGATAGGGAACTAATTAGGGATTCTTTGGAAATTGCATTTTAAGTGAACACTACCTTTTGTTTGATTATAGAGTCTTCTTCTACAAGGTCTTTCAAGGTGGTAACTTCAATTTCTTGAGTGGTAATCTCATAGATCTCAAATCCAACACACTGAATATGTGTTATCATTTTGTTCTTCCAGTCAAGATAGTTTTCTCCATCAAACTTAGGACTCTCTTTCCTGAAGTATGTCATCTGATCTACCTTAAGCTGTTAGGCTTTCTCTTCGAGGAACTTGGCTCTGATACCAATTATTGGTATAGATACTTTAATTATTTTCTTTACTTAGATATCAATTAACATAAAGAAAATGCATATTTAGATAACATAATAGAGAACACAACAATTTTGGTTACAGGGAAACCAAATAGGTAAAAACCCCGATGGGAATTAGGAGTCTTTTACAAGTCTATTAGGAGTCTTTTACAAGTAACCCTGTTAGGGGTGAGGACTCACTAACCAAAACCTCACTACTAAAATGGTGAAGGTGCAAGCTTCAGTAAAATAGATATACACTATATCTAATAGATGAAATGTTTGAGTACACCTACTATCTTGATCAGTTCCAATAATTTTGTAATCTTCTTATGTTTCTTCACATAGTTCTTCAACTTATTCTGTCTGACTTTTTACTCACTTCTATCTATTATTTTTCACTTCATTTTTCACACTTAACGAACACAATTGAACTTCTATATTTATATTCACCAAGGATAAGGTCATGACGGTATCTAAGAACACTTCATCCACTTCTTTGTTGGCTTAACTATCCACACAATCAAAGTTAGAACCGTGCAACTCAAACTGAATAGACGTAACACTTTACAAAGTTGGCTTCACCAATTTTACTCCAATATCATGATTCCGTTAAAACATGCTTGGTGCCTTTGTATAATCATCACTAACTCATAACTAAACATTAATACAACCACACATATCTTGAAGATAGGTGTAACTCAAGCAACACTGTATTTATGTCAGCTCTTGACAGATAATCTTCAAACGCTGTAACTGCCATAACTGATTAACATATATCAATTGAAACTTTATATCTAACTTGGCATGAATGCACATAGCATCTAGAACATGTATAAACCATGGAAATAAACATGCATAGCTCCAAAACATCTGTACTAATAATTGCATATAGAACACTATTGTATATTATATGTTGTCATAAATGACAAACATACAATCAATTATTTGCACAAAAGCAAATCTCCAACATAACTTTCCCACATCAAATTACCACACATTACTATTCAGAGAAAAGGCATTTCTTTGGCCGAAAACTACTTTGAATAAAGCCAAACCGGTCATTCCTATATTTGCATCTCTAGCCCACTATCGCAAATCATACAAACCTTCACCAATTTTTAAACGTGGACTCTTAGGGACTATTTCTAAAAAATTTGTTGAGTCATTGGTTAACCTAGTTAATTGTTGCAACAGGTCATCACATACATTTCTTTCTTTGTAATCTATTTTGCCCTTAAATTCTGTCCTAGGCGGCATCTTGAATTCAAGAATTTTATAAATCTAATGATTCAACAATTTTTTATAATAGAATCTAGTGACTGCAAGCCCTAATATTTCTTCAAACTTTAGAATTCAAAAAGATTTGCATCAGAAATTTACTTGTTCTACAAATAGCTTTGGGAGTTAGAACACGATCACTGCAGCTTTGTTTCACTCCACAAAATTGACAATTATGCTAAGTAAGAATTGAATGATCGATCACATAGAAATCCCATCACTCCTGGGAATTACATTTTTACTGTGGAAATCACACATTTTCCATTACTTTGTCTGAGTTCAAAATCTCACAGCTAACGGCTCAAAACTACTAAATTAACACCTTTGAAACATGACCTTCAATCGTGACAACTTTTCTTCACATCAGATAGCTCACAGCAAGTCTTTTACAATGTTCATCTCCTCAGACATGTGTCACAATGGTGCATTCCCTCTAAGATTATACTTCAGGCACTTTCAATCTGAGTTTTTAATCCCACTATTAGATCTTTCTGAAGATGCTAGTACTTTATCTCACTTTATGCTGACAGAGGGTCCCAACATTTAGGACACACATCATTACGAAGCATTCCCTTAATGGTTATAGATCGATCACTTTACTCTCTAGGCTTTACACCATCCATCTAATCTTTTATGATCCTTATTGTCTTTAACCAACTTTATGATCTATACCTTTGATCTGTAGGGATATGTGGCAGCACCTCACAATGCCTTGATGGATAAAGTCACATCACCTTTTATTGGAGGATTTGCGCCAGCCGTCGAATCTTCCTTACCTTGTTGTATCTTTACCCAACCAGTTTTCCATTAACCGTGGTCTGCAAATTACTTGGTTGGACACACGTCATAATGATGCATTACCTTAAAGCTTATCCTCTCATCATCTTTTCATTGAGCATTAATGCTAGCCATCATATCTTTCTGGAGATGTCATATATTTATTGAATCTTTAATTACCCTGCTGGACCCACTGGACTCGAGTTGTCATCACGACACTTTCCCTTAAAGGATATTGTTTCTACATCTTTACCATAAGGGTTTGTGGTGCACGAAACCTCCCTATTTATTATTTTGATGGTGTTTTAGGAGTTGATTTTGTGTGGTATAATAAGTTCCAAAAGGTTGGAAACATGTTAGTCTAACTTCATGGTTGTAAGAGCCTTAGTGCTCATTAGGTCATTTTGGGCTCAATATGTGAAAAGTTGTCATTTTAGGACAATAGGGGTTGGAGGTATGTTTTAGGACTAAATTTATTCTATTTAGGGTCCTAGGAGTCAACATCAACCATCGAGTTGATATAGGAAGTCAAAATGCTTTCTAAAACAAAAAGTTGCTAGCAACTTTTGCAAGATTTGGAAAAAATATGGTTAGAACTGAATGTAACCACCCAAGATCAGTATATGAGCTTGGAATCAATGTTTGGACAAGGCTAATGAAATTTTTGATTCATAATTTTACTTCTGACACCTTTGTATGGATGTCTGCACCCTCATTTGCATAATCTAAACTATATCTTTGCTTCTATACGGTCCTGTACGGATTGGTATAATTGATCGGCCTCCATGATTGTATAGTGTTCACTTTATTCTTTATTATTCATTAAGTAGTTTTATTTGAAGTGCAATAGGATTAAATTTAGAAGGTTTTTAAAGTCACTGGTCTGACAGAGGCAAAATAGTGACCATTAGATAGAAATGGCTCTAACCTAATTTTCCTCTAGTGGATTTGTCTGAAACCGTGGGAAGGGAGGGTTAGGGTTAGTAGTTAGTGTTTTTATTATTTTGGTTGTGGTCTCAATGGATTTCACAGGCCTATGATGATGCCCTATGGCTAACTGGTGAAACCAGGTGAGCAAAGACAGGGAAGAGATTGAATTTTTGAATGCACCCATGACCTTTTGGGAAGGACTTGATAGAAATTTTGGATGCTCAAGAAGGTCTCTTAAAAAGGATTCAATGGTGGTTGGAGGTGAATCAAAGTTTGGAGACATGTTTAGAAATTATTCATGTTGACTAGTCAAGAGGCCTAATTAATAGGCTATAAACTAGGGCCTGCAAGAAAATAGGGTTTTAAGTGCAATTAGAGGTCAGGGCTTTGGATTCTGACAGGGTAGATTGATATCTTAAAGATTCTCAAGATTGTTTGTAGGGTCATTTGGAGGTTTTGGAGGCAATATACCAAAACCAATGAAAACATGGCTACAAGGAATTGATCAATTAGCCCTCCTAGTGAATTAAAGACCAAATGAAAGGTTGGGGCATCTTGGAGTATTAAGAAGGATGCAGAATGACCAAGAAAAGGTCAAGAAGTGTATGGAGGGTCTTAGTGAGTGTGTGAGAAGATCCTAGGTAGATCTTTGATAGACTAGGTGGTGAATTGATAGAAGGAACTAGGCTTTATGGTAACTAGTTGGGCTAGTTAAGCTTGGTAACCTTGGAGTCTTCTTGGATCCAGCTATACCTTGGAGGATAAGTTGGTTGAGGGGTCTTGCAGATCCTATTGGGAAAGAAGATCCAACAAGAACAACCATAGGATGATCGAGTTAGGCACAAAGCTAACATTTTGAGAGGAAGTGATACCTAGTGGTCAAACCCTCTGCATCAGAGTGGTATCAGAGTGGGAATAACTTGAAGGTTGTGTATGTCTAAAGGGGAGGAGAGTCAAGAGAGTCAAGAAGTTGATAGTATGCCTCCTAAGGCAATGAGTAGGGATGCCATAGTGGAGTTGGTATAGGGTCTCTTAGAGAAGGCTCATGTGACTAAGACCAAAAGAAAAAGGAAGATCACTGAATGTTGTGATGAAAGTGATGGGGATGATGATAGTCAAACAGAGGAGTCATCCAGCAAGGGCAAAGAACCTGAGATAGACAAGGAGAAAATGGTTTTTTTAGATGCATTCAAATCCTTAAATAAGGACAGCATGGAACACATACCATTTTATTATGGTAGCTTGAATGGAGAAGAGTTGTTGGATTGGCTAGAAGCCATAGACAACTAATTTGATTAGGGTAAAACTACAAACATGTGTCACACTTTTATAAAGGAAAAGGACCACAACATGCAAACTGTTCAACTTTAACGACATAAAAGGTGGCATTTTTATTTAGAATTCAAGGATGATGTAAACTAAAGAGATATGTAAAAATGGATTAAGTTTATGTCTATAATTTTTTTTAAAAATTTTGAACAAGAATGTACATATTTTTTAAATTTTTGAAGTCCATTTTTCTATTGCTGAAAACTGTTGAAAATCTGGGGTCTAGTTCCCTCCAAACAAGTATATGCAAATAATCTATTTTTCCTCTGATTTCCAAATATGTTATAGATAAAATGTATAGCTAGCGCAGAAAAGAAGAAAGACTGGTTTTCAATCTATATTTTCTCCGTTATAATTGCTCAAAGTTGAACTTATCTGAAATTGACAGTTTTCATCTCCCTCCAAATTTCCCCTATCAAATCTATACCATTCAGAAAAAAAAATACATATTCTTGAAGATGACTCTCTCCTCTGACGTTAAAGATAAATTATTAATTTTTTTTGATATGATTTACTATTTTTTTATTTATTTGAAGCAACATCTTCTCGAAGGTTAAAATACCTACTTGTTGTATTTTGAAATTATAATATATTAGATCTGATCAAAATATTATAAACTTTATATGAAAATAATCTTGACTCTGAGCTCTACAAAAGGGTATTTTTTATATTTTTTAAAAATATCATTAAAAAGAGTAGGGGTTATTGAAACATCAATTTTCTGAAATAATTTTATTACTTTGGTAATTGGTATAAAGCATGCATTTAATAGACATTTCCAATTGAAAAAGTTTAACCACTTATCTAGCTTAGCTAGAATAAATCTAGCTAGACCATATGTTTGACGAAAATTAATTTTTATTTAGAAATACTCAAATTTAGCTATGCTGATAAGTGGTCCTGAAACGTGACATAGCTTTGTGCTTTTACCCATTACAAGGAGGTAGCAGAGGAGAAGAGAGTTAGCTAGGTAAAGGCTAGACTCAAAGGTTCTCCACTAGTATGGTGGAATATGATGTAAGATGAAAGGGTAAGTAATGGGAAGAAGAAGATTTTTTATTGGGAAAGGATGAAAATCAGGTTGAGGGCACAATTCTTGCCCACTGATTATCAAATACAAATGTACCAAAAACTCCAGAATCTTAGATAAAAATAAATGTTAGTGAGTGTATACACAGAGGAGTTCCATAAACTAAGCCTAAGGGATAGGAGACAAGAAGATGAAATGGAGAAAGTGGCAAGGTATCTAAATAGACTAAGGCAAGGAATATAGGATGATATAAGCATGATGTTTCTAGAAAGAATGCATAAATGTCTTCAATTGGCCCTGAGAGAAGAGGATAAAGCAAGGAGAAGAAATGAATTCCATCAAAGAGGAAGAGGTGGCAGTAACAATAGAGGTTTTTAGAGAGGCAGGGGTAACTATGGTAGAGGACAGAGCACTAATATGCAAGAGGAAAATCAGTCCATGGAGAACAGTGATGGAAACCAATTTAGAGGATATTTCCAAAGGGTAGGATACAGAGGTAGAGGACCACCTAGAGGTAGGTTCCAATCACAAGAAGAACTAATTTAGTTTTCACTGGAAGGTGTTGTAATTGTAACCAAGTGGGACACACAATGGGCAGGTGACTAGAGAAGGCTTCTTCATCTTCAATGGGGGATAGGAGGAATCAGTTAGTTCAAGAAGATGACACTCAAAGTGTTACTTCTCCCATTTCCAAGGTAGGACCAGTACTAGATGGGGAAAACTTGTTGTTAAGGAGAACCTTATTGAAAGTTCCTAACACCATAGAGCCACCACAAAGAAAGAACTTGTTCAAGACAACTTGTAGGTCTCATGGGAATATTTTCAAGTTTATAGTGGACTCTGGATCCACTGAGAACATAATGTCCACTAAGATGGTGGAAAAGTTGAAGTTGAGAAGGATACCTCATACCACACCTTACAAGGTTTCATGGTTGAATAGGGGTCATCAAATAGTGGTAGATGAACAAACTTTGGTAGAGTTTGAGATTGTAGATTACAAGGACAAGGTCCTATGTGACATACTCCCTATGGATGCATACCATTTTCTCCTAGGATGTACATGGAAGTATGATGTTAAAGCCATACATGATGGGGAAAAGAACAACTATGTCATTACCAAGCTTGGAAAGAAGTTTCAAATGGAACCATTGCAAGAACCCAATGAAGAGAAGCATGTGGTAACTAGTGTGATGTTGTTGAGTGGGAAGGTTTCTCAAAGTCATGAAGAAGGAGAAAGGTATGTGTTGTGTAGTAATAGTAAAGCCCAAAGAGGAGACTAAAGAGAAACCCAACCTGCCACCAGAGGTACAAGCATTGTTGGAGAAATACCATGAGATTTTAGATAATGGTTTGCCAAGAGTCCTACCACATATGAGGGATGTGAGTCATCAGATTGAATTCATACTTGGATCAAATCTCCCAAAAAAAGTAGCAAATAAGATGACACCAAGCCAAAATGCAGAGATAGCCAAACAAATCCAAGATTTGTTGGATAAAGGGTTAATAATAAAGATTTTGAGCCCATGTGTTGTACCTATAGTACTTGCACCTAAGAAGGATGGTAAATGGATGATGTGTATAGACTCAAGGGCTATAAACAAGATCACCATCAGATATAGATTCCCAATGCCCCGTATTGAAGACTTAACAGATAATTTAGGATGCTCTTGTTACTTTTCCAAGGTGGATTTGAAGTCATGGTACCATCAAATAAGGGTGAGGCCAAGCGATGAGTGGAAGATAGAATTTAAGACCAATGAGGTTCTGTATGAGTGGCTAGTAATTCCCTTTGGCCTAAGTAATGCACCTAGCACATTCATGAGGCTCATGAATGAAGTGTTGGCAGAATTTATTGGTAAGTTTGTAATAATTTACCTTGATGATATTTTGATAATTAGCAGGTCCAAGGAGGAGCACATGTAGAATTTGGAGATGGTCTTAAGGAGGCTACATCAAGAAAATTTAATGATCAATCAAGGAAAGTGTGAGTTTCTAAGAACTGAACTTGTTTACCTTGGTTTTGTGGTTGCTAATGGATGCATGAAATTGGACCTTGAAAAAGTTAAGTCCATATTGGAATGGCCTACACCTAGGTTTGTAGGGGATGTTAGGATTTTCCATGGATTGGCCTCCTACTATAGGAAATTTGTAAGAAATTTCAGTCATGTATGTGCCCCAATCCTAAACACCATAAAGGGTGGAATCAAATACAAATTTGAATGGACAGTAGCAGTAGATCAGTGGTTTGAAATGTTAAAAAAGAGGATTGCAGAGTTACCTACACTTAGATTTCCCAATTTTAATCAACTCTTTATGGTAGAGTGTGGTGCTAGCAAGTTGGCTATAGGAGAAATGTGAGCCAAGAGTGACACCTTGTGGCATTCTTCTCTGAGAAGTTGAATGAGGCAAAAAAAAAGTACTCCACCTATGATTTGGAGCTATATGCCATGGTACAAGCCTTGAAGAAGTGGAGGCACTACCTGTTACCTAGGGAGTTTGTGGTCTATACAGACAATCATGCCTTGAGTTTCTTAAGTGTGCAAGAAAAGTTGAACCAAAGACACATGAAATGGGTGGAGGCATTACAAGCTTATACCTTTGTGATTAAGCACAAGAAGGGGGTTAGCAATAAGGTTGCAGATGCTCTTAGTAGGAGAGTACTCACAATCCAAGAGGTACAACTACAAAGTGTAGGAATGGATGATTTGAAGGATCTCTACAAGGAAGACAAAGACTTTAAGGAAGCTTATGAAGCTTGTGTAAGGTTTCAGCAGGGGTTCAAGGTGGATTTCAGTGAGTATGTGCTACAAAAAGGCTTATTGTTCAAAGGTAACCTTATGTGTATTCCTCAAGGATCAATGAGGGAAAAAATTGTGAAGGAGGAACACCAAGGGAGCTTGGGAGGCCACTTTGGAGTGGATAAAACCTAGGAGTAGGTGCATAGGAATTACTATTGGCCTAATTTGTAGTTAGATGTGAGGAGATTTGTGGAAAAATGATAGATTTGTCAGAGGGAAAAAGGACAAAGCAGCAATAGTGGGTTATATTAACCATTCTCTATACCCCAAAGGCCTTGGGAGTGCCTTAGTATGGAATTTGTTTTGGGGTTACCAAAGACAACAAGGGGTCATGATAGTGTATTTGTGGTGGTAGACCATTTTAGAAAGATGGCACACTTCATTCCATGCAAGAAAACTAATGATTCTTCTCAGATTGCAGGACTCTTCTTTAGGGATATTGTTAGTATTCATTGTTTTCCATTGAATATTGTCAGTGATAGGTGTTAGCTCTTTTTCTTGCAACACTTACCTAATGATGACAGTATACCTGGTATACTCAATTGCAACCTCTTTTAGGCAAGAGAAAGGCTAATTTCTAAGGATTGGATAATATCCTTCTTCATTGTTGAGCTCCATAGACTCAGGCAGGTTTTACCTTTTAAAGATTATTGATATCTCAGCCTATGTATTTGGTGGATTGTTTCATTCAATGGTTATGCACCAAAAACCTCACTGTAATAACTTATAAAACACTTTAGATATTACAATGATTAGTTTGAAATAGAGTATTATAAGCCAGGCTATGGTTTTGAGAACATAAACCAATGAGTCAAGGATTTGCATCCTTCTTCCTTTTGATTTCAGGAGGGATAACCTAATGATTCACTCTCT
>MU226793.1:2453944-2497270 GCA_018584345.1 Thuja plicata
TGGGTTCTCTTTCATTTTGGCCGCCATAGCTTTCTGAATACTTCTATCCTCTTTCTGTCTTCTTCTTCTGTGTAACAGCTTTGCATGCAGGTGATCTTGGTTGCATTGCATTTTAGCAATCTCAACAGCCTTGATACTTAGATCTCAGTCATCTTCTCATCACAAGAATGCATGAACCATTTTATTAAAACAAACCTGCCCCTGACTTGACACAATACATTAAAATAATTTACGAACCCTCAGACTTAGGAAATATTAAAGTGGTTAGAGATTGCCGAACTACTGAAAATGGCCCCACTTAAAAGATGACATAGTCGCCACATGACTTAAGTGGTCAAAAAGGTAATGCACAATTAGAATCCACTTTGACACCTAGGGTTTAAAGACCACATTTACACCTTGAAACATGAAAGCAAGGGTTTTCAAGTATTCACATAAGACCTTTTTCCAAAAAAGACCAAGGGCTCATTGTTTTGAAAAATTTTTTACCAGACCTAACACCCACGATCCCCTAAAAAGGAATAGTAAAAATTATGTTGAAAACACTCCTTGGAGTGCTGCCTACAACATGCCACATTCTTCATATCAATGTGTGGTATCCCAAGCCTTATCTGATCAAATGGCTGAGAGGGATGAACTAAAAGGTGTAGGGAAAGAAGGCTCTACCATTAATATGTTTACACTTAAAATTCCTTATCCATGGTCTTCAAATAAAGATGAGCCTCTTGAAGATATGCCTCTCACAAGAGGGAAATAATTAGAGTATCAGCAATCTTTAGTTTTTGATTCAAATGATGAGGCTAATATTATGTCACAAGAAACTATAAATGCAATAGGAAATGATAAGTCACATTCTCATTTCAAAATTCCTACTGATGAAGAAAGTAGTTCCCTGACTGCTACAGCCATCAATCAAGACAGGGAGGCATACAATTTGAGAAATAGGAGAGTGGAGCCTAAGCGAGGTAAATTTTCCCCTCCATATATCAGAAAATATTCCCCTCAAGGTTTTGTAGATTCTCTTGTCAAGGAAAGCAAAGACAAGAAGTCTGCAAGACAAGAATAACCTTCTCTTGATCAGAAGGGAAAAGAAGGAACAAAAAAGGAGAAAGTAACCAATGATAAAGCCAAAAAAGGTAAAACAAATGGGTTATTTTTCCTTTGAACTACCCATGTTTGATATGAAACATGCTCTGACTTAGATGAAAGTTTAAGTCCCACTAATGGAGATGCTAAAAATAAAAGAGCATAAAGAAGTTGCATTAGCACTTTTGAGAGGGATAGATGATGTCTCTATGTCAAACCATGAACAAATATCCTGGACTTCAAATAATGATAGAAAGGAAATTCCATCTATCAAGGAAAAGGAAGAACACATGAAAGGAAAAGAAAAAATCAAATAAATTTCCAATATCTGCATTGGCAATGTAATTACCCAAGAACCATTGTCTGTTGACCCATTTTATGTCACTTTGGTATGCTCATTTCTAGACAATGGGCAACAGTAGTGGGTGGAAGATTGCAGTTAGAATTATCTTATGCAATAATTCCTATACATTGTAATCAGTTCAAGTTGTACATAGAACCTTGTTTACCTGTCATGGTGGAGATGGTTACACCTAACCAATTAAATTGTTGTGTAGACATTGACATGGAAAACTTTGTTGTGGAAGAGATCAAGCCACGCTTGAGGAATACTGATCCAATTGTTGATGATTTGTTGTTGCAACAAGATGGACTTTGGAAGATGTACTTTTATGGAGGATGTTCCAAGGAAGGATCAGGAGCATGAGTCTTATTCATTTCCCTATCAGGTATTACTTTTAAATATTATTTCTTGTTAGCCTTTCATTATAAAAATAACACAGCCGAGTATGAGGCCTTAATTTTGGGAATGGAAATTGTCATTAAACATGGTATCAAATGTTTGAAAATTCATGGAGATTCCCAATTGATCATATCTCAAATAAGGGCATAGTATGTTGCCAAAGATGATAGATTGAGGTTGTACAAGTATGCAGTCTAGGATAGGTTAGAATTCTTTGATGCATTTAACATTCTTTGGGTAGAAAGATCAAACAACATAATGGCAGACTTTCTTGCAAATGTTTCCCTAAAAACAATGATGATACCTTGGCTAGCATATCTATAGTAGAAGTAAAAATAGTCTAGTAGTCCCTGATGATATCCATAACTGGAAAATTTTTAAGGATGATGATGACATACTTAGATTTATCCAATGTGTAGATCAATCTGATGGCCAGATAATTGACTGTGAATCTTTAGCAGCAGTTGCGGATGGTAGGGAATATATTTTTGATCAAGAAGTTATTCATCTAGCTAATAATAATATTCATGAAGGATTAGTTGAATTGGAGGGCATGTTTAGTATAAATAATAATTATATGTCACAGAAATCCAATGCCAAGGTAGGAGATTTGGAAGAAATAAATCTAGGATCTGTGACATCTCCTCAGCTGGTCTATATTGGTAAAAAGCTAGATAGGAATGTGAGATTGAATTTGATAAAGCTACTAAAAAAATATAAACATGTTTTTCCTTTGTCTTATGAGGATCTGAAATCCTATAGAAAAGACTTGTTTCAGCATGATATTCCACTTAAGGAAGATGTGAGACCATTTAGGACAAAATAAAGACCTATCAACCCTCTATTGGCTACTAAAATGTAGATGGAATTAATGAAGTTGAGGGATGTAGGCATAATTCAGCCTATCAAACATTCATCATGGGTTTCTTATTTGGTCCCCATGAGAAAGAAGAATGGGGACATAAGATTATGTGTTGAATTTAGAAACTTGAATGTAGCCTCACTAAAAGACAACTACAGATTACCTAATATGGAGGCTATGTTACACAAGGTCACTGGATGTAATCTGTTGTCTATGATGGATGGGTTCTCAGGGTACAATCAAGTTCTATTCAAGGAATCTAAACAATTCAAGACAACATTCACCACTCCTTGGGGTACTTATGTGTATGCTCACATGCCTTTTGGTCTAAAAAATTTTGTTGCACCTTTTTAGAGAGCCATGGATGTAGCCTTTAAGGATCTCATAGATGTTCTTATGGTAGTTTACCAGGATGATTTGACAACCTTTTCAAAGAAAGAAGAAGATCACTATAATCATTTCAAGAAGTTCATGATTAAAGCATTAGAATATGGGGTATCATTGAACCCAAAGAAATGCCACTTTGTTGTCACTGAAGGAAAACTTTTAGGTCACATAGTGTCAAAGGAAGGAGTAAGAATAGATCTAGAAAGAGTTGAGGAAATTCAGAAAGTGATTTCTCCTAAATATTTAAAAGGGATACAATCATTTTTGGGACAAATCAATTTTGTCAGGAGATTTATCACAGATTTTGTAGAGCTAGTCAAGCTATTGAAAAAGGATGTGAAATTTGAATGGGATCAAGAGGCACAGTTAGCTTTTGAGAGGATAAAAAAAGTCATCCAAGAAGCCCCTATCCTAGTATCTCCTAACTACACTAAACCCTTTTCTTTATTCACATTTTCATTTTTTCATACCATTGTTGCAGTCCTATTACAAAAGGATGACGAAGGGTTTGAACATCCTATAGCATTTTTTAGCAAATTTTTACAATCAGCTAAAATGAATTATTAGTTGATGGAAAAATAGGCTTATGCCTTGGTAAAAGAAGTTAAGGCTTTCAGGCCTTATCTTGTATGTGAAAAAGTAAATGCATATGTTCCTCATGCTATTGTAAAAGACATTTTTGTCAAAAGTGAGGTAAAAGGAAAGAGATGTAAGTGGATAAACAAAGTTCAGGAATTTGATTTGGAAATTCATATCATAAAGCTGGTGAGAGGAATGGGATTGGAATATTTGATGACAGAAGAGAATTTGGACTTAGTTCATGTAAATAATGTTAATACCTGTGAAAAATTTGTTACAAGTATTGAAATTAAGCCATGCTATACTGACATTGTATAGTTTCTTAAAAATGCTAGTTGCCCAGAAAATTTAAATGTTAACCAAAGGAGAAGCCTGAGGTTAGAGGCTTAGAAATATGTCTTTTTGCATGGTGATTTATATTGGAAAAATAGGTATGTTGATAAAGGACAATCTAAAGAGATTTTGAAAGAAATGTATACTAGAATGTGTGGAGGACATTACTCTGTTAGATCAACATCTCACAAAATTCTAAGGGCAAGCTATCATTGGCCTTGTTTATTTCAAGATACTCACGCTTTTGTTAGGAAGTGTGAACCATGATAGAGATTCTCCAACAAGATGAAGTTTTTAGGAGCTTTATTATTGAATACCATAGTTACAGAAGCCCCTTTTTCCATGTGGGGAATGAATTTTATTAGAGAATTTGCTAAGAAATCAAGTGGGTGGCATAGTTGGATTCTACTGGTGACTGGCTATTTTACCAAATGGGTGGAGGAAATTCTAACTAAAAGGGCTACACGTATAGTTGTCATTGATTTTTTTATGAACAATGTGATCACTACAATGCCATGTGCTTTAGATCAGAAGAATTTGTTGATTTTTTCTCTGATATGGGAATTGTCATTTCTTACTCATCCATAGGCCAATGGGAAAGTAGAATCAAGCAACAAGAGTATTATGCAAATTTTAAAGAAGACCCTAGAGAATAAGAAGAGAGCCTGGCATGCAGAGTTAAAACTTACCCTAAGGGGAGATAGAATCTCTATCAAGAAAGCCACAGGAAAATCTCCTTTTGAACTGCTATATGGTGTTCACTCAAGAATGTATGTCAATAATTTACTTCCACTTTATAATTTCATCCAAGATGAAGAGATTGAGGTTTCTGAACCTATGCAAGAGAGAATGGTACAACTAGTAGAATTGGATGAAGTGAGGAGAGATAGTCAAAAGGAGAACATCAAATTACAACAAATAATGAAATACCTTTTTGACAAGAGGGAAAATGAAAGAAAATTCCAGCCTGGTGACTTGGTATTGCAATGGAATGCCAGGGTTGGAGAAAAAGGCAAACATAAGATTTTTTAATCATTACGGCTAGGTCCTTTTGTTATCTATTGGACTTTTGGAAAGGATTCATATCTCCTCAAGAATATGAATGAAGAATAGGAGTTGCTAGTGCATGGAAAAATCCTGAAAAAATTCTTCAATTGAATCTTTTTCCATGCACAGTAGTTGTATCTTATGTACAAGTGTGTTTCTTTTTGTTGTGTGTTTCTTTCCCAGCTGTGTGTTTTATTTTAGTAATAGGTTAGTGCAGTTACGGTCTTCTTTCCTAGAGATCTAGTTTTCTTTTTGTGACTTGCATTCAAGCATCCCTAAAGAGAGCCATTGTTGGTTGTATTTCTAGTTTCGAAGCTTACTAATAAATTTTTTGAGTTCCAAGTTAGATTCCTAATTTAAATGTAAAATTATTGTCCAATGCTATCAAAATACCTTTGCAAATAATGATCTTTGAGCCTTGTGTTAGTGATTTTTCTTGTATCCCTCAATTCTAAAAGCGACAATGCAAACCAGACCTGGGGATGTTTGTCCAGCTCACAAGAGTCAGCTCATTCTTGCAAACTAAGGGGCAAGAAAAAACTAATTGATGAGGATTTGATCCTCCTTCTGCTTTGAGCTCCACACACTCATGCGGGTACACCTAAAACAAGAAAAAATTTGCATACATATAACTCACTAGCTAAACCTCATTATGCAGATGTGACTATGGATAGTTCTTAAATTTATAAAATATGGGAGTTCAACTCAACCAATCTTATACAGGATCCCACCTTTATGATCTTCTAAGAACCAGGGAAATGGTCAAAGTAACAATGAGGATATTCACCCTTCTTCTCTTCAAACCCGAAGGCTCAGACAGGCTAACCTATCAGATTCACTTCTATAAGGAATCACCAAACATATGTGCACTATTCAGTGCAACTTGTACACATTTCTGTTCTTAAACAGGAAAGGGAAAATGAATAGATTTAATGATTTGATGAAGAAAACTACCAGAAAAATCAAGACCAGTGCCTTATCTATTGGGAAATAGAGTCAAATAAATATGCATTCCCAGAAAAACCTAACTCCAAACTCAAATAAACCAAGTGAAATGCCTTACAAATCACTCTTCTCATTCTAGTTCCTGGACATCAGATTCATGTATAAAACTTTAAATTCTTAGAACATGTATCGAAGATTGTCTCTCTCCTTGAAAGAAACTTAAAAACAAGATCATAGCTACCTTGTCACTAGTGTATCACAATGCCTTACTTTAAATGTAAAAATATTGAGACACAAGAATTTAAAAAAATGCACAAGAATTAAAACCAGCTACACAAAGACATCAGACAAGAACTAAACATGGATTCCATTATTCTTCAATAAAATTCATCTAGCTATGTACATTTGCAAGACAAAGAGATACAAAAAATAAGAATCAAGAGCATGAATACTGCCTAGTAGGACCCATTTTCAACCTCCTTGTTACAATGGAGAAAAAACCAGATATAGGAGAAAGAAAAAAAATTCAGTCACCAACACCTGTCCTTCTCCTTCAAGAAAATATCTACAACTTATTCCTTCTGCAACTGTAAAAATCTGATTTGATATGGACTCTAAAGGCTCACAAAATAAAAATCCTCATTCTGAGACCTTTTAGGTGATATATGATACTTGATACTTTTGATAAAAAATGCCCCCCTAAATCGCTAATCAAACCTTGTCTTCGGGTGCATATCTCTTCAATAATTTGAAATGTTTTGAAGTATTTGAATTTTTCACTTCAATATTTCAATTCTATGCTTTACCTTTCCATAGATTTTGATTTTATTTATATGCATATTTACAAGCATTTTAATACCTTCTCTGTGCATTTTTCACCATATTGCACCATGTGGCAATCTCCTACTAGCTCTGTATGTCCACCTGGGCACCTAGTCACTTGTACCTCATACTGGGCCCACCACCTATTCAAGTGCTACGTGTCACGTTGTCGTGATCCCTTAATGGTAACTAGCATGCAACTTTCCCTTGAAGGCTTTATGACAGCTGTTGATCTTACTTGCCTCAGGATTTGTGCCAGATCAGATGCCTCTTGCGTGGCTACCACCTAATCACCACTTGGATGCCATCTCGACCACACCACTGTTGGCCCTGCCACATGTCACATTGTTGTGTTCCCTTGATGGTAACTACCTTGTAACTTTCGAATCCATCCATCACACCAATCATAGATCTTACTTCATGATTAACACCCACCGTCGATCTCATCTACCTCAGGATCTGTGCCACCTATCCAAGCCTCTTCTCCATGCACTCACCACATCATCTCTGTGGGTCCCACCAAAATATGGTGTTCATCTTCCTGGCATGCACTTCTTGGCACCACCTATGCTCGCGTGCATGCATAGCCTCTGGGCTTCTTCATTACATTGCTACTGTGCTTTTGCTTATAAACATCACAAATGTCCATTTTGTGATGCATGTGGTACTAAATTTTTGGTTTTTAAAGCTTATTCTATGCATTAAATACTTCCAAAACTATGGGGCCCACTACCTTATACCTTCCTCCATCCAAGGGACCGCCAAGGCTTCAACCACTCTTTACTTCATATACTATGCAAAGCATTTTAGTTTATAAATACCTTATATTTTCATTGCACCCAGCATGTGGGACTATCATCCAAACCTTTGCGCAGCTGTTTCCACATCTAGCATAACATTCTTCTTTCCAAACCTTGCATGAGACTTCTTCTTGGCACTACAATTTCCAAATACATTTGTCAACAAAGTAGTCTCCTTTATTAGTTCCTGTGCAAGCTCTTCCACACTGCTCACATGCCATGTCCATTCTACCATATGTCTTTGTCACGCTTAATCTCCTCCATGTTTCTTGAGGCTTTAGACTACATGCTGCGTAGGAAAATATGTTGTGAATGTTGGAATTTCAAATTGCATTTGCAAAACAATTTACATGCCCTCCTTGGTTTATAGCACAGGAAGTATGTTGGAAAGGGTTGTGGAGCTGGCTTTACACCTATTTTTATATTATTTGTAATGCCCCTTTCATTATACTGTGTGGGATGCTTCTTTGATGTGCTGCGCAGCATATGTCCTCTTCATTTGCAATATGTTCGAGCTATCAAATGGTTCTATTTTCATACTTGAGAGACCAAAAATATTCACAAGGTATGATTCCTCAACTTTGTCTATGTAAAAGACAACGAAAAAATGTCTTCAAATCTCAATCACATAAGCTAACATGCATCTCCTTAGATTTGGGAGTAGAGAATTTTTTATTGTGTGTTGGTAACCCACACGAACTGCTCTAAATAATGTTATGGTTGAATGTGACTGATCAACATTCGAAAAGACATTGTTTCTTCTAGGGTGACCTTCTTCAAGCCTACCAATGTATGTAAGATACACTATCCATATGAATGCAAATGAATTTCTTACTAGAGGTTGAAGATGCATAGGGACATATCTATAAGTAATGGAATCACATAGAGGCCAATACATGGCACCACTTTTAATTGTAGGAAGGAAATCCCATTTTAATGTTGCCAATATTTCACTCCAATTCTCACCTTGCAGGAGAGAATTCAATGAGAAGAAGACAACTGTCACAATAGGGCCATAAAGAGTCTACCCAAGAACCATTTTTTTAACCATGCTTATAATATCCATCTTTAGAAGAACTCTTGACATGAAGTTAAACCATAAATGCAATGTGGGGCCTAAAAAGAGAAGTCTATATGCATCCATTCACATGGTCCTTTGGACATCAATTGCCAGTTTGTCTGAGACATGAAAAGCATTCGATGCAGTAAACGTAATGACCCTAAAATGACAACTGGCCTCTGGAACTGGCCCAAAAAATTGACTGAAACACATCACAGAGCTATCAAATCGTGAAGGCATGGAGACCTTCACATTTATAATTACCTTGCAAGACAAACTTTCATGATGCTTCTTGAGGAGAGAGATTTTGATCTCCAAAGTTGACCATTTATTATATCTGCAAAAACACATGCAAACATAGTGGAAACTAGTTTCAGAAATGACCTTGAACAAAAGGAAAAACAAAACCCTGAGTCTCCACTCCCATTTTTGATAAAATACTCTCATACAATGAGTGAAGATCCACAATTGTCATCCCAAAATAACCATCTAACATGAAACTATAACCCTCTGAAAACAACAACTCTGTAAAAATGATTGTGTTTACACTGTAAATCTGCATAAATTTCTCTTGATTTTGATTCCACAAACCCATCAAAAGGGATCCTCAGACTGTGAACCTCTAAACATGAATTCACCTTCATATATGGAATATGAATCTCTAGTTAACTTTCTTTTATGATCAACTAATCAATCAATACTAATATGCAAATTCAACACTTCACAACTTTGTTAACTTAAACTCGGTAAATATGCAGAAATTGGATCTGGAATCAGCTTAAGAAAGTGACCAAATGGATTGGCCAAGGTCCAAAAATATTGAGGGAAGTACACTTACAAGTCTAAAATGAAAAAAAACTTTCAATTATACTTGATCTTGAACTGGGTGCAAACAATGAAATGACAAAATAGGTCACTTAATTAAGGATTCTACGTATTCAATGAAACCTTAATAAATTGGAAATGGAAAGGCTCTGGAAAAGTGGATAACTAGATTGGTGTGAGTCTGAAAATCCATGGGAAGGTATAATTTTAAGTTTTCAATATAGGGGAATACTCAATTATTCAGGACATTTCAACCGGGTACAAAATGCAAGACCTCAAAGTAGGCTATTCAGAAATCTGCATTTGACAGTTTGGCACACTAATAGAAAATGCAAATGGAATGGGCTTAGCAAACTGACCAAATGGAATTTTCATGATCTGAAGATTGAAACACAAGAATTATTTAACCTTTGGAATATAGTACAAAATTAATTTTCTCAATTGGGTCAAATGGTCAAAAGGTATAATCGATCAAACATGGCTAATCAAATTTCTGGGCAGAACAAAGAAATAGGACAAATCTGGAAAGCCAACTTTGGGGGATATGAAAACCTATCAAATGGACTTGAAAAATATTTAGACTTGACACATAGGCTCTCTGATATACATATTCAATATTACCAAAGTGGCGGTCCATGAAACTCAATAGGACGTAAGTCATTCAGATGCAAACTAGGTATGTTATAGCAAAAGGACACTTTGGTAAAAATGCAGAATTAGAAAGTGTTCAAAACAAGACATCACAAAATAGCTCAAAACTCAAATCTGATGACCTGGGATGCCTTCAAATGATAAAAAAAGGTTAATTAACACCTAAAATGCATATTAGACATTCAAACTTATTTGGGCAAATAGGCACAAAAAGCGATCATAGGGCTTCAGATTGCAAAATTTTAACATGGTACTTTAAAAACCCTTGCTGTGTTTTTTAGTCCCAACACCTTGAAATTCAAAAAGTGTGTAAAACCCTAAGTCCTAAGTCAATTTTCATGCATATTCAAGAGAAAACCCTAGTTCTTCAATATTGCTTCTATTTCCCAGTTGCTTTTTCAGAAAAGACCAAGTCACTTAAGTCAAATGCCTATTTTCTTATTTTACATGTTGGTCGTGTTTTCTCTTTAAGCCTAAAGAACATTTCATTTTCTTTAGAGACTTGGTGAAATGCTTTGGTCACGTTAACTTGAAGAGAATAGAATATGATTTTAGTGTTAATGAGATTGCATGCAGGTCATTGATGAAGATCATGATCTTGTGGTGTGCGAAAAGTATTATTTGAAAACCCAGAGTTAGAAAATCCTTTGGCAGCTTTGAGATCATTCAATCGTGTAGTCTCAAAAGAAAATCAAAGTTTAAAGAAGGGTTGAGGTTCTTTGGCAGTCCCGTGATCGTGAAGGAAAATAAGAATTAAGTCAAAAGATATGAGATCAAGTGGTAGTCATTGATCTGAGTGATAATCTTGTGGTGGTCATGAAGTCTCAGAGTAAACTCTTCAGTTAAGAAATCTTAAAGCGACTTCGAGTTTCTTCAATCGTGGTGTCTCACAAAAAAACCAAGGTTAAGAGATGATTTAAAATCCTTTAGTCACAAGATCTATTTTGAAAGAAAGGGTTAAGTTAAAAGATATGAGATAAAGAGACTACCTTTTGATGCAAGATTGATCTTGTGTCCAGCATTAAGTTGAAAGATGAAAATTCAGATAAATGAAATATTAAGAGATATCGCGACTACCGTCAGATTAAATAAAGATATAAAGGCTGGCATTCAATCTTGAAAGAAACCTTGAGTTAGATAATTCTTTTAATGACAATGAGATCTAGTTAGTCATGAAGTCTTGATAAGAACTGTGGTTGATAAAGGTTAAGTAAAGATCAAGTGAATTTTGTAATGAAGAGATTTGTGTTGTGAAATAGAAAATATCTAGTGGATAGCGTGAACTCGCTGATAAAAGTCAAATAGTCAAAACAAATTTAGTGATTTAGCGATGGTGATTCAGATATAGACACGTGTCTAAGTCACTCAAAGATTTGAGTTAGTCATGAAATCTCAATGCAAACCAGAGGTTAAGAAATTCAATCTGTGACTTGGAGATAGCTTAATTCAAGAAGTCTCAGAGTAAACTACAGTTAAAGACAACGCAAAGGAGATTGTATGTGAACCGTTAGATTAAAGGTTGATCAAAGGATAGTCACAAAGTCTTACATCAAAAAGAGAAAGTACAAAATGGATATGAGATTACATGCGGACCATCTGATTAAAGGAAGATCTAGCGATGGTCGCATAATCTCAGAATAAACTCAAGGTTAGTGAAATCTTATAGTGACTTTGATTTCATATAGTTGTGTAGTCTCTAAAAGGAAATAAAGGTTTAAGCCAGAGTTATTTGAAGCCTCAGTCATGGAGTCTCGAAAGGAACATGAGTTAAGAGATTTATTTCAGCAATTAAGAGATAAACGTTGATCAAGATGATGATCATGTGGTGATCATTAAGTCTCAGAAAAGAACTAGAGTTAAAGATAACTCTCATCAAAAAGGAGATCATACAGTCACGCAGTCACTGAAGGAAACTAGGGTATGAGTGAGGTAAAGTATAAGGTTTTCTTCCACGACATATTATACAGTTGTCAGCCAATCAGATTATGACAGCATGTTTAAAGAGTTGTTGAGTTGTGAAAAATGAGCCAATCATATCAAATCTTGATCTAATTTCGAGTATAATAAGGTTTTAAGTGAAAAAGGCACTCATTCAAAATTGATCACCTGTTTGTTTCAAATTCCACGGCTAGAAGAAAAATTGATATCACAGCACGTAGAAGTAATGAAAGAAGTGATTGAATGGAATTTCCATGATTTTTAATTGAATGGTGCATTGATTTCTCTGAATAAGTAGGATTTACCATTGTTCATTTCATTTCACCAAAAGTTCCATTTTTCATAGAAAAATTTGCAAGAGTGATCAGTGTTTTCAAGAGAACAGAGCTATCTAGATTTGCGGAGTGAAGAAAGAGATTTGATCAGTTGCAATTTAGAACTTACAAGATGAGTATAGTAGTGAGCATTGCCTCAATTAGCGGGAAGAGTGGAGATGATGATGATTTGAAAGGAAAGAGGAATTACTCAAAAGAGTTTATACAACTACTTCCATGATCCAATCAGGGAAAGAAGGTATAACCTTGGTGACAAGTTTGCTTATATTAGAGATGCAAAAACACCTAATTATTCAGGCTATCACTTGTTTAATTACTTCCACAAGAATAGTGAGGGTCATGTGCCTTTGTGAAACCCTTGGACGTCAGGGTTAGTAAAACTAGTAGTTCCTGATGTGTTTGTGGATGTTGATTTAATATTGGAACTAGCTAGTAGGTATGACACAATTTCAAGGTCCGTTAAGAAAGATGATGGCACAATCCTAGTAACCCTTGATAGGGCATCATTTATGAAAGCATTTAATATGTACAACCCCTACGCAACATAAATTAATTTGAAAGCCCTAGATGCTAGATATACTAAGGAGGTCGACATTGTGTCCAAATTGATTCAGGCCCATGTACCAAAAGGAACCAGGAACTATATAGCTCCTATCCCAAGTGATAATGCACCATATTTCTACAAGGACTTGGCATTCTACATGAAGTAAATTTCATATGCCCTGTGTAGAGTTTTAGGGGTTGATAGTGGAAGAGAGAGAATATCCTCTGACATGTTGATGATAATTTTGGATATGCAAAGTCCCTTTGTCAGTACTGATTATGATTACATTCAATATGTAATTGATAAGATGCATCAAGAATTTTTGGATATACAAAGTAAGGTAGGAAGCCCTAAATTCCTGCAGTATTCATTACGCATGCATTTGATTATGTTCTACAATTTTAACATCGTGGACCAGTCCAATCTACAACTCAGAATATTTTATCATGGTCAATCCAACCATGTGCAAATTTGGTTCAGGGTATGGAATTACACATCTAGAGAGAATGAGTTTTATACTTTTGAGAACTGGGAAGTGTATCCCCTATTCAGCAATTTAGGATTCAATATGACCGGGTTGCCCATCAAAGTATTACAAATTTTGAGGCCTTGCAAGTTTGTGGATAAATGGAATGGAGACCACAACTGGGGTGATTTCTATTATCATCAAAATTTCACTTTGATCAGAGTATATGGTTTCTCTCAACCACCACACATTTTTCCATACAGAGTGCCACCTAGAATTGCTATCATGGAGTTTATATGGCAGCTCATGCTGACAGATAGGGAGAATTTGGCTCCACATAGGAAAGGAACCTTCACACCTATAAAATTTATTGCTTTTGACTTTACAATTGGAAAGAGGGCCTATGATGCTGTGACTGTATGATTAAGAAACTACATAATGAATGTAGCCTTGTATAGGTAAATTGATACACAAGGGTTCATAAAAAGTGCCAATAAACTTCTGACACCCACCATTCCAATTAATAAAGAACATCAACCATGTGAAGAGGAGGACTTGATTAGGAACATCCTTGACGATGATGAAATTTTAGCTAGAGCAACAAAATACCAGGAGTTAATGGATTTAGAGAAACAGCTCAAGAAGAAGGGGATTCCATTTGGAGGTTATTTACTTGGTTTGCCATATTTACAAAGATTAGAAAATATGATGGAGTTCTATGGAACACTTTGTAATCAAATAGAGGAACAAATTGAGGATAAGGATAGAGGTCCTAATAAACAATCTTCCTCTGAATATAGTAGCAGTTACTCTGTACATATCCCACCACCTTAGGATCAGCCTCCTCAAACTGAGGAAAACATAATTTACCTAACACAAGGAAATGAGGGTGAGATTGTTGTTGAATATCCACATAAAAATAAAAAGGTGGAAGCAGAGGAGCCTTTTTTTGTCAAGACATAGAAGCCAAAGTAAGTGCACTATTCATAGGGACAAGTTCCTACGATCACCAATTGAGGAAGGTCATAAGAGAAGGCAAGAAGAAAAGAGAAGATATAGATGAAAATGTTGAGATGCCTCTCTTACTATGTTAGGATGAAAGGGAGTTGCAACAAGAGGAATTCTTAAAGGATGATGAATTCATAAAGACCAAAGAATTCAAAGACTTCCTTATATGGGCCAAACAACAGCTAGTGGGGGCACAATTGAAATTGGATGGAGGAGAAGCCATAACAAGTGAAGCCTTATAGGATCTCTAGCAATATGATCCAAAATTTGAGAATATGACCCTTGATGAGGCTAGACAACTAGTAAAGTATAGTAGCATGTTATTAGTAGAGGGATGGGACTTGGCTTCAGCCTTCATCATAGACCAAATCAGAAGGAAACCAGACATCAAATTCTCAATAGAGACACAAGTGGGAGAGATTATCAAAGGTTGTGGTTACAATGCACAATCTCAGACCCTAGCTATGTGGGCTCTAGCTTCCAAGAACCAAAAGTCATAATTGATCAATGTACAAGAGAAGATGGAAGGAGATAAAACTATCTGGTCTATTCATAACACAGGGGATCTAGAAATTTCATAGGCCCTAACCCACTTTTCTCATTTGAATGAAGAAAAAGCTATGCAAATTTCCAATAGGTATCAAAATTTGTTTGTTGAAACAATCCTCATTGCAAAGGACAGAGAGCTAGGTTTGATAAAATCAGTCCTATGGAAAAGATAATTGCAGATCTAACTCAGAACTTACAAGAGATCCCAGAGGTTGTTCTTGTTGAACCTAAACAGGCTAAATATGCACATGTACAAATAGAGGATACAAGGGATGCTCAAAAGGAAACATGATGTGGCTTTAGAAGCCTTTTTGAACATCTTACAACATAGGATTAACATCCTAAGGATAAAGTTGATTTAGTGCATGGAGCATACAACAAGTTGCCTGGCCTATAAGTGGAGGTACTAATTTTGTTTCAATATTGAACCCTTATTTTGGGACTTGGTCAGTTAGGACCAATTTATTTGAGAGGTTAGCATCCCTGCAGCCACTTAGGGCAGACTTGCCAGAAATAGTCACATAGGTGGGTGATGAAATAGAGAAAATTGGGGTAACCTTGTCCTTTTTCAAGGGAAAGGAAAATCAGATAGAAACTAGATTGAACATGTTTGGATCTGATTACAACAAATTTGTTCCTTCAATTAGAGTAGAAGATAATCATATCAAAGTAGTGGAGACATGGAGAAATGAATTTGATTCATTATTGCCTTGTAAAGAGGCATTTTTTTCTAACACTAATGAACTAGATATGGAAAGGTTCAATAGAACCTTGGATGAGGCATTTAAGGTGAAAAAAGATTTCAAAAAAATTTTGACAGATGTTAAGAGCATAACATATGCTAGACAGGAGAGGCAAAACACACAACTAGAAAGCATTCAGAGCTTGATTTGGCCTATAGAGGAAGATGTAGCAATTTGGGGTGTTCTTACAAAGTCCAATAAAAATAAGATTGCGATAATTGACCTTGACATAGTAGATGAAGAGTGAAGAGGAAACCTACCACCTGATCTCTGAGCACAGGGAGGATAATTATCATAAAGACTAGTGTAAGTTAGCCTGAAATGGCGGTCACTAGATCTTGTTACAAATACATGAAGTTATCTAGAATATCAATAGACAAAGGTGCTAGCTATTGAAGATTTGAAGATCAAATTTGATTGTCAACAAGTTTTGTCTTTCCATCATTCATATGTCTAACTGTAAATTTTTTCTTTTAATTCCTTTAGGGTTAGCTTAGCCATCTGAAGCTTGTTGCATCCTTGACTTTTGAGGATTCCAAGATGGCTAATGCTCTATATATATAGCAAGTAGCAAGACATTGTAAAGGATAGTAAATTCAAAACTTTGAAGCAGACTTTTCAATTTTGTCTAGATTTAAAAAGGTTTTCTGTCTATTTGAATCTATTGGATTAGAAGATTATTAATAAAATACAATGGAATTTCCTGTTTCAGATCTTTGATGTCTTTTTGCATTTATGTCTCATCTCTCGTATGTTTAATTTGCAAGAAATTTTAAATGTACCAGTTATAAGGTAATTGTGCTATTATTTGTGAGTTTCTTTCAAGGAAGGATTAAATCTTGCAGATAGTTCCAGAGGGTTAGGATTTTGTGCATGAATTTGATACAGAGATGTGAGAATTAGAGCATAGTTTTTAAGGAATTCTATCTGGGATTTTATATGTGTTCTAATTAATTTTCTTCTTTGTGAATGTATGTTTCATTATGATTCTTTTCCTGGGATTATGTACTGGTCAAGTTTTTGACAAGTAGTTCTTATCATCAACCAATTATAAACAAAATCTTTTATTTATGTTATTAAAAACTTTTAGACACCTCGATTTGCACACCTACCGAAGCTCTTGTAGTCTTGGTAATCTAGTATAACATGGGAATTGTCTCAAGGTTGTGGGACCCTTTTCTAACTGAGAAGAGACCACCAGGTTCTAGGCTAGTTCCTCTTGATATGTCACCCTAATTTTCTTCTTAACATGAAAATAAATTCTTGAGGGAAAAGGGATAGAAGGAATGCATGAAAGGGAAATAATTGAAATCAAATTATCCTACTAGGTGATACACTGAAGGTGACTTGAATCATAACACATTGACTAATCTCAGCATGAAACATTGGATCTAATAGAACACAACCTTCTAGATAGGCTTGCATAAGTATTTCATAGAGAGGTTTGAGATAAATAGAGGCTATTCAGAGAAAGAAGTAATTTCACAAACAATAGCGTATTTACTATATATAGACATAGACTATGACCAGCAAACAAACATCCACTTCTGCAATCAGGCATAAGAATGAGACAAAATGATAGGGGACTAAGGAATATCCACAAACTCATCTAAATTAGATCATCCACAATAGTACACAATATTGCAGAAAGAAAGAGGGCTCAGGAACTCCAATATTTCTATGAAAATCCTTCAATATATTCTAATTGAGTAAGAGAAATTTAGACAAGAAAGCCCAAGGACAAATAAAATTTCACAAAAAGCCTTGCAATATCTGAATATCAATGAAAGATTACAGACTATAAAAGTCATAAGGCAGAAAAAATGCCACAGATAACTTCTAATTAAGGAAAAATCTGAGTTCTAAAAGCTCCCAAAACTGATACATATAATCCCCAGCATGAAGGCTTGGAGTTAATCTGATCATATTAGGGTTACAGTTGATTATAATAGAATAATTGGAAAACCCTAGCACTATCAATTCTACTCATAAATTTATCATGAAAAATATGAAACGATCTGATATGGCTTTAAAAATCCTTCCTATTGCCATAAATCTACCTTTGAGAAGTCGACAAATCCATCTACTTCTCTGCAAGTCATTTCTTTCATAACTTTTGAGATCAGATATTTGAATTTCCTTTAAATATTTAAATCTTAATGGTCATAGGTGGTGCAGATATCTATATTGACATCTGAGATTCAAATCTGATTATATTTTAAAACATAGCCACAGGATCGTTATCTACCCAGGCACTACATCATAACCTTAGGTTACTCTTTTCTCTTTGTCGCTGATTCTCCCAATATTTTCACTAACCTTAGTCCCTTCTCGAGACTTGGTGACTACATACATCTTTTGCATTGCTTTCAAACCTTTACTCTGCTTGACTATCCTCCTTAATCATGATTCACTGAAACCTTTATGTCTCTGAGTCACTGAATCATTCTCCAAACTCTAGGTTTATAACGAGATCATGTGACTAGAGAGAGTCTGCAACTTAACTCATCTTTAAACTCAAGTCACATATGAAGTTGGGAATTACACTAAGTCGCGTGATCTCTAAACCTTTTGCTAACTCTAGGCTATATTAGGAGATTACTTAACTCCCCTCCAATTGACATTTGATCCAAAGATCATTGCTAAGTCTCCTGATCAAAATGGAATATGCTTTTCCTTTACAAGACTTAGAGACTAGAGGGAGTCTACAGGTCACTGGATGAATTGGAATATTCTATTTTTAACACATGAATTAGAGACCTAATGCAAAGTGTAGATGTGCACATGGAAATTAAAGAACTTAAGTCGCCGAAAAAACATAATGAGGAAATAGAACAAGTCTCAGGAAACTAGGGTTTGTCAAATACATAGGTTCTTCAACACTTAGGTTGTTTTGCATGGACATGAGTAAAACAGAGACTGAAGAGACTACAAAGGACACAACCAAGACCAGAAAATTTAAGGTCTTTCTCATAGGCTGGGCTCAACCCTTGTGGGAGCCTCATTTTGATCCACCTGTGGCCAAAATTGTCATAATGGGGAAAATTTGGGTAATATTCTTGGCGATTTCTGTGGGATTTATGCCTGCTAGACATTAGGAACTAGCAGCCTCTGACATCCATTGGGCATAGAATCATCGCTTGATGAAAATTAGAACTTGGAAATAGATTGAAACAAGGAGGAGAAATGACTAAATGTGCACGAGCACTTCAAGGAAAGTAGGAAATTATTCTAGAAAGCAGGAACAGAGAGCACGGAAAATATTTTCAATAATTACAAGGGAGGAAAAACCTCAAAACAAGGTTTCAAATGGAATCCATTTATAGAAATGGGCAAGGGATCTCCTCCAAGAGTTGATAGCTGAAAATAATTATGTTCCTTTCATTCTATGATGATGAATGGACCCCCCCAAAAAGAATCAAATTTAGTATGTCTGTCAAGCTTTGATTTGAATTCATCCCATTTGAGGACCACATCCCCAATCTTGAAGTTTCTAGCCTTGACTCTCCTGTCAAAACTTTTCTTTGTTTGCATCTGATGGAATTCCATATCTTTCATGGACTTATCTTTGTGTTCTTCTAGTTCCATAATCTGAGCATACCTAATCTGCAAAGGATCTCTTTCTTCAAACAAGACATACTGAGTAGCTAAGTCCAGGGCTGGAAATTCAATTAAAATGGACAACTTAGCTTCTCTTCCATACACTAGCATGTAAGGATAATTCCCAATTATTTTCTTTGGGGTAATTCTTTCTAACCATAAGGCAGATTTCAATTTGGTTGTCTTGTAGGGTCTTCTCGATTATCTTAATCAAATTCTTATTGGTTGATTCTGCCAAACCATTCCCCTGAGGGTAGTAGTTTGAACTTGTTTTAAAATAAACACCATGTTTGACTGCCCATTCAGTCACTCTTAGGCCTGTAAATGCTAATGCATTATCTAAAATAATGAAGTCAGGAACACCAAATTTGTGAATTATATCATCATAAAAGCTTAGGACACCATTCTCATTTGCTTCCTTCAATGCAACTACCTCCATCCATCTAGTGAAATAATCTGTTGCATTAATTATCCATTTATGGCCTGCACTATATGGAGGATTGATCATGCC
This sequence comes from Thuja plicata, assembly GCA_018584345.1. Lineage (NCBI taxonomy): Eukaryota > Viridiplantae > Streptophyta > Pinopsida > Cupressales > Cupressaceae > Thuja > Thuja plicata. The sequence goes on from MU226793.1 coordinate 2,473,778, forward strand.
AATGAAATCTATGCCCCATCTCATGAAAGGTTTCTCTATTCTGATGGGTTGAAGGGGCAAGGTTGCCAGTTTTTCTTTTCCTGCAAACATGGCACGTTTGATGCAATTCCTTACATAATCATGGCAGTCCTTGAAGATAGATGGCCAATAGTATCTAGCCCTCATGAACTTAAAAGTAGTAATCCTAGGAGAGAAATGACCTCTAGAAGGTCCATCATGAAATTCAAATAGGACACCTGCTATATTTTTTGAACCTATGCATCTCAAAAGGACACTGTTGTGGTCTTTTCTGAAAATAATTTCATCTATTAGCATAAAAGGATTAAATTTTAATCTATAGTATCTTCTTTTTTTTGGATCTAGATCTATAGGGAATTCCCCCATTTTAAAATAATGAATCATGTTAGGCAACCAACCCACTATCTTGGCATGATCTTCTATTGAATGCATAACTAGAGATGCATCCATTTGCTCTGATTTCTTTGAGCTCTCATCCTCTATCAAATTCTCGCAAAGACCTCTTCCTCTAACTAGCTTGGTGATTTGGATATCAATGTCATATTCCATGACCTTGGTAATCTAACTAGCCCTTTTTTCATTCAGGTCCCTAGAAAGCAAGAATTCTTTGACACTAGGGTGAGTAACTTTCAATTGTACCTTATTGTGGGTTAATAGATATCTAAACTTTTTAAGGCTCTTTACCATAGCAAGTACGTGTTTCTCCACAAAAGAATATCTTTTTTCATGTTCTTTTAAACCTTTTCTAAAGAAAGAAATAGGTTGCTCTAATCCTTCAGAATTTTCTTGGGTCAATATTGCAGAAATAGCATATGATCCTCCATAAGCATACAAGATAAAATATTTACTGAAATTTGGGTTTAGCAGGGCAGGAGCTTCTGTTAGAGACTCTTTGATGGCTTGGAAACTGGTTTTCCCTTCCTTGGTCCAACAGAAAGATGTATTCTTCTTCAACATTGTTCTCAAAGGCTTTAGTAGATCTGCAATATTAGGTAAGAAATGCCTGACAAAGTTAATCCTTCCTATGAAAGATTGAAGGCTTTTCTTGTGATGTGGTAGGGGTATCTCTAGAATAGCTGCAATCCTCTCAGGGTCAATTATGGTTCCTTTCTTAGATACTATATATCCTAATAGTTTCCCTTCATGGACTGCAAATACACATTTCTTGGGATGAAGAGATGTCCCAAATTCTCTACACCTTTCAAATATCTTCCTCAAATGTTTGATATGGTCTACTACATGTTTTGAATAAATAGTTATGTCATCTAAATAGACTAGTACAAATTTGCACTTGAGGCTTTTAAAGGCCATATCCATTGCCTTTTGAAAAGTAGCACCTATATTAGACAAACCAAAGGGAATCTTTTGATAAGCCATGGTCCCCCACTTGGTTGTAAACGTAGTCTTATATTGATCTTCTTCATGAACCAAGATCTGATTGTATCCTGAATAGCCATCCAATAATGAAAATCTCTCAGATCCAAAGATACATTGTAGAATTTTCTCCATATAGGGTAATGGATTGCGGTCTTTTAGGGATGCTCTATTAAGGTCTCTAAAGTCAACACATAGCCTCAACTCCCCATTCTTCTTCCTAACAGGAACAAGGTTGGAATCCCAACTAGTATGCTTAATGGGGTAGATGATACCACTTTCTATTAATTTGAGTACTTCTTTATGCATAAGTGGTTCTAATTTGGGGTTTACAGGCCTTTGCTTCTACTTGACCGGTTTGGCATTAGGTTCCAATTCATTGGTTTGTTGAGAAAGGGAAGGATTAAAAACCTTGAGGTACTCATATTTCCATCCAAATACATCATTGAATTATTGAAATAATCGGGTGTAAGCCTGCCTTTCTGAACTAGTATTTACCTTACCAAATTGTAAACTTTTACCTGGCTCTAATTCTAGTCCAATACAATGTTCTTCATGGAATACCAGGCCAACTTTACTCTTCTGTGTTTGGTCATCTTTTTTGAAGATAGACTCCAGGGTGACAAGCCCCTTAGGCATCTTATTAGATCTTAGTTGTATCACTTGATCACCATAGTTCTGCAATAGTCTATCTTGGTTATGTTTTGAGAAAACATCCTCCTCAAATAAGAACTGCAGAATTTGCTCATCGCTGTCAAACACTTTCCAATTGACATTGTTATCAGGAATAGAAGCTCTGACAATCACTTTGATATTTTGTTGATCCTTTCCTTTTGAAACACTATTAGGAATGTCGTACTGAGATCCAATAGTAGCTAATCTATCTACATTATGATTTAATTTCCCAAGGATTGCAACAATATTGAAAGCATGGAGATCTTCAATTGCATCCCAAAATCGATGCTTATATGCTCTCATTATATCACTTTTGATTGCACTTATCCCTCTTACTTGGTTGACAACCAGCTCGCTGTCACCATATACTTTTAGGGCTCTGATTCCTCTCTTTCTTGCCCATTCCAATCCATTCACTAGGTTCTCATATTCAGCAGTGTTGCTAGTGCAAGAAAAACTAAACCTAAAGGCTACATAATACTCCTCCCCTTTTGGAGAAACAAGCATTGTACCACCACCAGCACCATGTCTTCTTCTAGCACCATCAAAGTATAGCTCCCAAACTTGGTTGCACTTATCTTTTAACTTGGCGCTTTCCTTGGAAATATTTGGCTCTATGCAACCTTCTTCTTGAATCAAATAAGTCCCCAAACCAACATCCCAAATAACATTGGCTTGGGCCTCAGAGGCTCTCTAAGATTCTAATTCATCTAGATAGATATCTAGGATACCTTCTAGTTTGGTGGTTGTCTCTCTGATGATTGGGAAGTCATCATTATCAAGCGCAAGAAAACTTGCATTGATTACATTTGACACATAGGGTTCTATATGGTGTGTTACCAATGATTAAGAATTGATAGTGACCTTGGTTCCATATCTTGTATGGAAAAGCATGTGAGACCAATCGGAGGAAAGATAGCCTCCTATCTTGGCTATAAACTCCCTCAATAAGCATATGGAAAATAAGGCGGGAAGGTCTATGATGTATTTGTCAATTAGGATAGAGAAATTGGGGCTTGCATGGAGTACTAGGTTGGTATCCTTAGCTACATCGATTGTGTTTATTGAGGAACCATCAAGTTGGGTAACTTTCTTTTGGAAAGGCTCATATTTTAGACCCAATTGGTCATCCACTTTCTTAGGCATGACAGTGCTAGTAGCCCCACTATCTACCATGCAATTATGTACTAAAGATTTTCTAATAATTAAAGATACATAAAAGGGAGGTGGTTTTCAGTTCCTACCTTGCATGGTATTGGCTTTGGAGTTGCCGCTTGGAGTCTCCTACTTTTGATCAGTGTTAACCAACATTGGCTTAGCAACTTCCTTTGTTATAGGATGTTGAGGAATTACCTCTTTAGTCATTGCTTTCTTCAATATCTCAAGTTGTCCCAGAATAACCAAAGAGTCCCACATAGACATAGTGACATTTACTTTCTTCATGTTTTCCACAATGTTGAAGGGTACTGTTGTGTGTACTCTTTGGTGTGTCTTTACTACGATAGGATCAACCTCTTTGGAAGGTCAATTTTATTTTATTAGAATGATGGGGGCCTTCTTCAGTATGATAGGAGTAAAAGGTTGTGAAGATTCTACAAATTTAGAAGCCCTAGCCCTATCTCATGTTGGCTCCATGTCTTGAGCTCTTCTTTTAGACCTGGTGTTGGTAGCAATGGTTGATTCACCATTTACTCCATTGAAATCTTGTTGCTCCCAATTGAAAAGAGTAGTCTCATCATGTTGTGTCTCTTGATGAGGAGGTGTTTTACTGGAAGAAGCCTCTGATTCAGTAAGTGAGGTGTTTTGAACCATCAGTGCTTGGTGTACCCTCCCATTTAATCATGTTGTTTGATTATGGGACTGATTGCAAGGGTAACACCACTCCATCTCTGCAGCAAGATTATTTTGACTTGGGACCACATCTCTGACTGAATTTGCAGATTTAAGAGGGGTAGGATTGTAAGTCTGAGATGGTCTCTGAGTGTAGTTTTGCCTTTGCCCTTGATAACCTCCTTGATATTGGAGTCTATTCTACTGATAATATTGTCCTTGATTTTGATATTGTGGATTGGGACTTTGATTTTTCTACTGAAGAGGAGGCCTACTCCCCTATCCTTGTTTCTTTATGCTAGTTATCTAATTACTCATAGTTTTCATTAATTTCTTCATCTCTTGCTGACTACTTCTTAATTCTAATAGCTCTTTAGAAGGATCCTCCCTTGTTTCCCCATAACTAGTATTTGTTTGAGGTGTTATGATAGTGGGTATTGGAGTAAATGGAGCTATTTTCAAAGGCATGCTTGTTTGTATATTAGAGAATATGGGCAAGGGTGGCCTTGGGGATATCATGCCAGCTTGTATTAAATAGTTCTCTACCTTAACAGTAATGTCAAAGGCTTGAGGTAATGAAGTGCCTCCCATAGATTGAATCATGACAAAAATATTGCTATTTGGACTTCTTAAGAAATATAGGAAGGCATGGTCAACTGAAGGTCTTACTGAGGTAGGAATTCTATTCCATGTCTTAAGGAATCTGCTATTGAAATCTATCATCTGTTCTTGAGGAGCCCTTTTAATGGTTGTCAATTGCTCAACCAAAGATAAGTTGTCTGATTTATCCTCAAAGTATTTACTTAAGGAATCTCCTAGTCTATCCCATGAATTAATGGAACCAACAGTGAGATTTCTAAATGATTCTAAGGCCTTACCTTTGAAAGAGGCTGATAATAGCTTGGTAGCCACATCTTCTTCTATGATGTTATGTATACTACAGATAGTAGTCACGTCTCTTATGTGCTCAAAAGATGTTGTTTGTCCTTCATTTGTGAAATCAGGTAGACTTTTGAGCACTACCAAGGGCAAATCATGATGTTGAGAAAAATTCAAGGGGCTTCCTTAATTAAAGGGGGAAAAAGAAAACTACTTAACCATTGTAGGAGCTGTGATTTTCTGAGTAGCAACTGTGCGAGTTGTATTTAAGGGTGGATTTGAATCTTCTTGTAGCTCTCTAGTTAGGGATCTTCATCTTCTTCTAGAATGAAAAGGTCAGGGTCTCCTCTCTTAAGTATCAGGTGGTGTAGATTATACCCTCCTTGTAGGGGGTGTTCTTTGAGATGACCTATGGTAACTTCTTTTCAGAGCCAGCTGTGAGAACTTAGAAAGATTTGAGCTTCTTGTTTCAACCTTTCTCATAAACTTTGAAAAGGATTGGATCTTCTGTTCCTCACCAATGGAGTCACTAGATATACTTAACAGGAAAACCTCTTTAGGTCTTTATTATGCAACCAGTATATCAGAGATAGCATAATCTTTTCAAGTAACTTCTATTGTTGTGCTCCCACTGACTGCGCCAGAATTATTATCTAGTAGACAAGGTGGGATGCGCTGAAAATGACCACTTCCTAGTCCGTATTTGATCCTAAAAACTAGTATGCTCTTAGAGAAATGAACTTATTTCTTTTATCTCTGAGTCCCATCAGACGTGCAAAAATTCTTAGGCACCTAGATTTGCACCCTTGCCCAAGCTCTTGTAGTCTTGGTAATCTAGTGTAACATGGGAATTGTCTCAAGGTTATCAGACCTTTTTCTAACCAAGACAAGAACTCCAAGTTCTAGGCTGGTTCCTCTTGATATGTCACCCTAATTTGCTTCTTAACATGAAAGTAAATTCTTGAGGGAAAAGGGATAGAAGGAATGCATGAAAGGGAAATAACTGAAAGAAAATTATCCTACTAGGTGATACACCGAAGGTGACTTGAATCATAACACATTGACTAATCTCAGCATGAAACCTTGGATCTAATATAACACAACCTTCTAGATAGGCTTGCATAAGTATTTCATAGAGAGGTCTGAGATAAACAGAGGCTATTCAGGGAAAGAAGTAATTTCACAAACAATAGTGTATGCACTATATATAGACACGGACTGTGACCTATAAACAAACATCCACTTCTGCAATCAGGCACAGGAATGAGAAAAAATGACAAGGGACTAAGGAATATTCACAAACTCATCTAAATTAGATCATCCATAGTGGTACACAATATTGCAGAAAGAAAGAGGGCTTAGGAACTCCAATATTTCTCTGAAAATCATTCAATATATTCTAATTCAGTAAGAGAAATTCAGACAAGAAAGCCCAGGGACAGAGAAAATGTCACAAAAAGCCTTGCAATATCTAAATATCAATGAAAGATTACAGACTATAAAATTCAGAGGGAAGAAAAAATGCCACAGATAACTTCTAAGTAAGGAAAACTCTAAGCTCTAAAAGCTCCCAAAACTGATACATATACTCCACAGCATGTAGGCTTGGAGTTAATCTGATCATATTAGGGTTACAATTGATTGTAATAGAATAATTGGAAAACCCTAACACTATCAATTATGCTCATAAATGTATCATGAAATATCTGAAACAATCTGATATGGATTTAAAAATCCTTCCTATCACGATAACTCTGCCTCTAAGAAGTCGGCCAATCCATCTACTTCTCTGCAAGTCATTTCTGTCATAACTTCTGAGATCAGATATTTGAATTTCCTTTAAATAATTAAATATTAATAGTCATAGGTGGCACAAATATCTATATTGATGAATGAGATTCAAATCTGATTATATTTTAAAACATAGCCACAGGATCCTTATCTACCTAGGCACTTCATCATAACCTCGGGTTACTCTTTTCTCTTTGTTGTTGAGTCTCCCAATCTTTTCACTAACCTTAGTCCCTTCCCAAGACTTGGCAACTACATACATCTTTTGTGTTGCTTTAAAACATTCAATCCTCTTGACTATCCTCCTTAATCATGGTTCATTGAAACCTTTATGTCTCTGAGTCGCTGAATCATTCTCCTAACTCTAGGTTTATAACGAGATCATGCGACTAGAGAGAGTCTGCAACTTAACTCATATTTAAACTCAAGTCACATATGAAGTTGGGAATTACACTGAGTTGTGTGATCTCCAAGCCTTTTTCTAACTCTAGGCTATATTAGGAGATTACCCGACTCCCCTCCAATTGAAATTTTATCCAATGATCATTGCTAAGTCTCCTGATCAAAATGGAATATGTTTTTCCTTTACGAGACTTAGAGACTAGAGGGAGTCTGCGGGTCGTCGAATGATTTGGAATATTTTGTTTTTAACATGCGACTTAGAGACCTAATGCAAAGTGTAAATGTGCACATGGAAATTGAAGAACTTAAGTCACCCAAAAAAGGTAATGAGGAAATAGAACAAGTCTCAGGCAACTAGGGTTTTTCAAATACATAGGTTCTTCAACACTTAGGTTATTTTGCATGGACAGGAGTAAAACAGAGACTGTAGAGGACACAACCAAGATCAAGAAATTTAAGGTCTTTCTCACATGTTGGGCTCAACCCTTGTGGGAGCCTCATTTTACTCCACCTATGGCCAAAATTTTCATAATGGGGAAAATTTGGGTAACAAGAACAAATATGTCTAATTAACTGTGTTGAGAAATACAATTCATTGTGGTAATTCCTTGAAGAGAGAATCACTAGGTTATCCTTCCTAAATCTAGAACTAAAAAATAAGAAGGATGAGAATCCTTATTTCACTTTTGTTTTCCCTTGTCATGTTCACAATCCAACATGTTAAAATTAGCATTAAATTGGTTGTGTTCACCTGCAAGATGTGTTATCATTTGTTGCAGTAATAGGAAGGAAACAAATCAATGTAGTGTTAATCCCACTGTTAAGTTACTAAGAAATAATAATTTGAGAAAGGTATACCTTCCTGAGTGATGTGGGGCTCAAAGAAGAAGGATTATATCCTTCTTAAATAGCCTTTTACCTATGTGAATCAATAATTTGGAATCTAGGAGTCAAGCTTAATAGTTGTATTGTGATTCAACAAGAAAAAGTGCTAACATATAGTATGACTCTTAAAAAATTCAATGAAATTTTGACAAAAAATGTTGATCATATTGTGTGTGTAAATTGTGGTTAAGATAATCAGGAATGTACACTTCAACGAGTCATTATATGGCTAATCTATTCAAAACATGAAATCAAATAAACAACAAACTAGACCAGCCAAAATTGACTCATTGCCTTCTAGTAGGTAGGAGTTTGGATTTTTCTCTCAGATCATTGGAAAACCTAGTGACTACACATGTTCTAAATGAATTATTTGAAGCTAAAATGATTAATATATATGATGTACAAGATGCAATTTATTTCTAATCCAAGACTAATTTAGATAGATTTTAAACCCAAATCCAAATGTGCTCTAGATTTAAAGTTTGAATGCTTTGAAAACAAATTAACTAACAATAACAATGCTAATTAATGCAAACTACTTGACTAAATTCTCAAATATGCTTAATGCTCCAAACATTAAGAAACCTGCATAATAACAATATCAAAAATCTGGATCCTTTGTGAGGAAATGAAGCTCACTTTTATAGAAAATCTCTCTCGAATCGACGATCGAGATTGAAAGTTGAAGAACGGTCAAGATTCAACTTGAAGAAGCACAATCCATGTTCCTGGAGAATTATTGGTCAAGACAGTTAGTTAACTGAACTGACTGATCATTCATTTAGGAAACTTTAAAAATGTAGTTTTAGTTAACTAGATTGTTTCCAAAATGAGAAGCAGAAAAGAATCAGTTAACTGAACAAAACTGATTTGTTTCTATTTTGATATTCAATTGATTGGAACGATGACATAAGATGCATTTTTAAAAATTTAAATGATTTTAAATGCATTTTAACTCAACTTTATTAATTTAATTCCTTTTTGGATTTAATTGATAATTTAGTGATTTATTTAATCAACATCAATTAATAAATAACATAATGTTTATTTGTCAATGTATTATGATTTTAGGAAATAATTAATTAATCAAGTGTGATCATAAATTAGGACCTAGGATTCAGGTCAGATCAGACTAAAGATGATGAATTTCCTTGGGTTAGGACTTAGGATTTATCAAGATTAGGATTTCTTGATAAAAGATCGAGATTGGGGGTCTAGGGTTTAGATGACCATTTTTAGGTCATTACACATTAGAAATCATTATTTTCATCCATCATAAATATCATAAGAATCCATCATAAACATACATGATAGGAATAATATGCATAACATAACTCGTCAAGTGCATCATACATCATAATATAAACTCATTATAGAGATCATACATGCATGTGTCACATAGATATCATAACCATCATCCATATTCCATATGGGAACATGATACATAACAATCATAATCATACATTACATTACATCCATCCTACATCATTACACATGTTAGCACATCATATGATAATAGATAATAAGCATATAACACATCCTAAATACACAACACATTAGAATCATCATAAACATGTTGTAATCCATCACGTGTATCATAAATCACCATCCATCACATAAATAATAAACAATCCACATTCCATAAATAAACACAAAATATAAGTTTGTTGCAAAAATCATGCCTCATCTCATATATCTCAAAAAATCATATATCAATCATAATAAGAAATCCTTATAGGTTCAAAAAATGTCACACAAAATGAGGGCTAGCCGACGCTCTCGCTGTCTCCATCTCCTGGAGGTGGCATGGTGCTACTATTAGAACTTGTTGGAGGTGGACCATGCATTAAAAAAATTAAAAGCTACATCATGAATTAACTATGTAATGGTATTATAATTAAAAACATAATTAATTAATTATGTAACTGTATAAGTCAAATAAAATTCTATCAAGAAATCAATATCAAATAGATAATATACTAATCGCATACCTCATACATTTCAATAATGTCATTGATCTTCATCATCATCATCATCATCATCATCATCATCATTTTTTTTTATAATGTCATCATGGACATGGATATCATCTTCATGAAAATCATCATGATCTAGTTCATCTTCTTAAACATCTTTGTCAAGCACATCATCAAATAGCTGTTGATCGTGATCATCATCTACATCATCTTCTACTTCTTTGGTATCTTCTTCTTCCATCACATTATACTTTGTTGGAATAATGGAATGGTGTGTATGGAGATGAATTAGTACCCTTAAATTTATTTTATCAATTAACCATTAGTACTATGTTCTTGCATTACCGACCATTGATGATTTCCTATCTTATGCATGTAATATCAAAACATAAACTTAAGTGCATGTAAACATTCATAGAAACATTCATGAAATGTAAGTACACATGACACAAGAATTGGTAATGCAGAAAACCCCTGTTAGAAGGTAAAAACTACGGTGGGGATGAAACCCACAAAGCTTCACTATCTACAAAATGGAAGGTGTCGGTTAAGGCTACAAGTGTGGTTACTTCGGATCATCTTACCCTGTTAGGAGTAACATTTTAGACTGGTTAGGTCTACTCGGTTAAGATATTTAGAAACATTGTTAAGTGTGCACTTGGTTAAGAGATTTACATAAGGATTGTTAAATTCACCTTCTTAAAGGATTTCTTCTATTTGCTACAATTGTTAGAGAGTAGTCAAAAATACTTGTTGACCTGATGATATGCAATCCTGAATTGTTGAATACAGATCCTTTAAGTACACAATGTATATGTATCACCTATAGTGATTGATTAATACCTATGTTCTACTCGGTAGCCTTGAATCTTGTTCATCATAACTGATTTCATCTTTTGTTTCCCTTCTGCATAAAACTCTATGTCTGATCTGTAGATGTATGTTGCGGCTACAATCATCATGTTCTGATTGATTACTACGTATATTTATACAATATATTGTGATAAAATATAACTGATTGAATTTTTTAAGATGTTAAGTTGATGATCACCGAGCTGCAGAAAGTTAATGCAAGACATTAAATCAGTTAATGTATTTTATTGTCATTAATGTCAACTTGATATAATCTGATTGGTTATATATACATAATGTCAAAGACTTAAAACAACCAAAGAAATAAAGGTTATGCTATCAGGTAATGTATAAAAGTTTAGTATTCACCAAGTGACAACAAACACCGATGGACAATGCACACCAACGGATAGAGAAACCTAAGAGAAGAGTTATAGTGATACGCGAGCAATATTCTCGAGCAAGCATTATTGACAAGCAAAACCACAGTGATACCCAAGTGGAAATAAAATTCACACTATTTCCCCATGGATAGATGACCCCAATGGAAAGAGATGCTTGAGGACAACTAAAGTCAACACCTAGCTAACAAGGAGTTAAACACTGAAAAGCACTGAAGTTCAGAAATGATAAAAGACTTAGTTGGCAAGAGCTAAATATGGAGTTAACTGGTTGATCATTTTGTTTTCATCAACAAGTTAAAAGCCAAAGATAAGCTAGAGTTTTAAAGTTGTTTTATTCTAGTTGTCAAGGAGAAATCTACGAGATAAAACTGAAGTAAATCTTTAAAGAAAGAATGGCAAGAATTGTGGATCATGCTAAGAACAAGAAAGTCAAGGACTTAGAAATGGTGAAAGTATGTCTATAAGAGAGACAAGCTAATTCATTATGAAATAGGGGGTGAATAGAGAAGAAGATGCTGAAGATAATAGTGGTGAAGAAAGACTTTATACAGTCCTGATCAAACAAGCTAAAGAATAGAGCTAATATTTCTATGAACATCGAGCAACAAAGAAGCAAGGTATCACTGAGAAGAAAGAAGTGGAGAAAGGGTATTAAAGGGAAACATTGATCAGAAAGGTCTTATGAGATTTCAATAGATCTAAACATCTACAAGTCTAAGTTGTATTTATGAATAGATCATATACTATTTTAGTTTAACCATTGATTCAGAAAGTCTCTTAACCGAGCAGGATTTGACCATCCTTTTTATATTGAGATGCATCCCAAGGAGTATCAAAAGGTTTATCATGAAGATAGCATAGTGAATTCTAGATATCAAGTGATAAACTATTAGTGATAAATCCTCTAACAAGGTTGCACTTAACAGTGTGTTTGTAACCTTTGACAGGGTTGGCTCTTCACTGAGATCACTTTAGAAGAGTGAAAATTTTGGGTTGCCGGTCCCACATGGTTTTTCCCTTAACAGAGTTTCCAAATTTATAATCCATGTGTCAAATGTGTTTATGAGTCATTTATTTAATTTTTTTATTTACACATTACTAAAACAAGATTGATCGGTAAACACTAAGTTATTTACTCTATTTCGATAAATGCTAGACTACTATTTGGTAAAGCTTAAGAATAAGGTTTAACAGTGAACTCTGAGCAATATTTATTTGATAAGATTATTTCAAGGCATACATCTTGTAGGAATGAAGATAACTGGAGGCTTATAATTGTGGTACTAAGTTTTTGGGTTGATTTAATGGATTATTTTTTAGGCCACTGATTCACCGCCCCTCTCAGTTATTCTAACAATTGGTATCAAAGCTTGTGTGCTTAGAAGGAAGGTTTCAAAGACTTAAGAAAAATATCACAAGATGAGCAAATGGGATGTGCCTAAGTTGAACAAGGACAAATTTGCATCATGGAAAAGAAGGATAAGACTCCACTTATCAGGTATTGGAAATGATATTACTCAATACTTGGATACTGAATATGTGTTTCCTACAGGACCTCACACACTTGATTAATTGAGAAAAAAGCATGAGCACAATTCTATGAAGATACAACTTGCTTCCCCACTCTCTGATGCTGAATTTGAAGATGTCAAAATATGCACCACTGTAAAGAAAATATGGGACAAATTGAAGCTAGTACATGGAGGAGATGCAAATGTACTAAGAGCTAAGGTAGAAATCCTAAGAGGAAGGTTTGATGACCTAAGAATGAAAGGAGAAAATATCACTCAGTATAGCTACAAAATCAAAGAGGTAGTCAATGATATCCGAGGAGTTGGAGGTGTACTTGAAGAAGAAATGGTGGTAAGTAAAATCCTAAGAACCTTACTGGCTATTTATGCTATTAGAGTATCTTCTATACAAGAAATGAGAGCAGTAGAAAATAACAATGTCACTCTAGATAGTTTAGTTGGTAGACTTATTTCATTTGAGACGAATAACTTTGACAACAGTGTCTTACCATCTATTGAGTCTGCATTCAAATCTTCTTTGAAAATAAGTAAGTCAAGTTATAAACACACTATGAGAAATGATAGTGAAAGTCATAGTGATGACCATGAACGTGATGAGATTGAAGCACTAATGGCTAGAAGATTGCATAGAGGAAAAGGTAGATACAAAGGTAAATTATCATTGGTATGTTTTAATTGCTAAGAGATTGGACACTTTGCTGCTAGATTTCCTAACAAAAGAAAAGAAGACAGAAATAATGACAGTGAAAGATCATATGAAAAGAATTTTGATAGAGGTGATAACAAAGATTACCAAAGAATCTAAGAATCTGACAGAAGAGATAGCCAAGACTACAAGGACAAAGGGAATAAAGCTTGTTACCTGGTAGAGAACAAAGCTAGTGATACTGACACCGAATCTGATGAAGATATTGAGATGGTATTTGTTGACATGAAGGATGATTCAGACAAAGAGGAAAGGTATGTTGATACTACACTCATATATAAGGTTAGTAAGAATGATGTCTATATTATAGATAGTGACTGCACTAAGCACATGACTGGAGATAAAGAAAATTTTGAAACTTTTGAGTATTATAATGGTGGATCAGTAAGAATGGGTAATGACTCACCTTGTCCGGTTGAAGGTAAAGGAGCCATAATGTTAGATAATCTGATCAAATGTGAAAATGCATACTAGGTAAAAGGACTTAACTATAATCTATTGAGTGTTTCATAGCTGAATAACACAGGTCACTGAGTTTTATTTGACAACAAAAAGGCAAAGATCTTTAATGAATCAGGTTGGTTGATCGAAACTGGTGAATAGACAAAAGGTAACCTATTCTATCTTGATGATATAAACACCACTTTTTTAATGGCTAGAAAAAAATACATATGGTTGTTGGAAAGTTGACTCCCAGGGAGTATATGACTTATTTTTTGTTGTCATTATGGCAACAAATTCCTATGAAGTTTTGACAGCAAACTTTGTAGTGAAAATTGACTAAGTATAGAAGATGAGATAGAACAGAGCATACACAGATGATCAGAGAACCAACGCATGTGCGTAAAACTAATTTAGACTAATAACCTTCATATATAAGCTCTATGATATGTTTCTATGCTTACCCTATACACACATTGTACAGAATGTTAGTATGGATAAGTTACAGAAAGAACAAGTAAACTAGCAGTTTAGAATACAGAGTATGAAGCCGACTTCAGGTTTTTTATTAGCGTGTAATATTTTGTTGTGTAAAGGCTAAGCACCTATTTTAATAAGTTTGTAATCATGTATTAAACATTATTGTAAACACGCTTAATCCAATTTGTTTGGAAGCATTGTGAATGTTGTTTTTGGGCCGACTAAGGTCTTGTTTATAGTCGCATCTATTCAGGCATAAACATATATATATGCAATGTAAAGATATATTACAAGTGTCGAAGAAATATGCAGAGAAGTGATAGAAGAATAGTATAAAGGTTTCAGTATGAGATAGATCCCTAAAATAAGATAAGAGCATAAGCACATAATCAGAAATGATCAGACATCTATGTCATATACAGCAGTTCACTTTAGGATATAGTGCATATCTATCCTCAAAAGGTTGTAGCCTTCTTTCTCATTGAGTAGTGAGCTCTTGGATAGTGAGTCCTCACCCCTAAGAGGGTTTTTTATAAAAGACTCCTAACAGGGTTAGGCCTTTAACCAGGTCATTGTACTTGCATTGTAAAGACTACTCCTAATAGGGCAAAGGAACTTTAATAGGTTCATTATACTAGTGAAATATTTTTGGGTACTAATTCCCACTGGGGTTTTCCTCTGATCAAGGTTTTCCCGTAATCATATTATGTGTTATGTGTTCTTTTGTTAAGCTTCAAGTAATATATATTTGATTTATGTTCAAATTTCTAAAATAGAATAAATAGTTAAACACTGATTCAGCCCCCCCCCCCTCTCAGTGTTTCCAACAATTGGTATCAGAGCTCTGGTCCTCTGTAAAGAAAGTTTAACCACTTGAGGAGATCATGGATTCAGTAGAAGCAAAACATCTGAAAAATAATCTTGAAGCAGCCCTTTAAGATCTAGACAGATCTAAGAAAGAAAATGAGGAACTTAAACTAAAATTTGATGGCTCACAAATGCTTATCAAAAAGCTAAGAAAAGATTTGAAAGATTTCTCTACAAATGATTTGGGTAAAATGGTCAAGAAACTGAATGAAGAAAACTTATGTTTAAAGGATAAGATAGAAGAACTAAATGATCAATTAACTAATAGCCTAATAGCTATTGAAGAGAAGAACAAAGAAAATAAATAGTTAGATGAAGAACTCATGCAAGCCAATATGAAAATCTTGGAATTGGAAAACATCAAGAATAAGATTGAATTTGAATTATCAGGAGAAAAAGACAAGATAGATAAATTACACACAAGTTTTGATCTAATTCAATCACAGCTCTATGCACAGAAACTTAAAGGTGATACCACTGGTATGGGATACCATATAGCTCAAACTAAAATCAATTCAATACAAGAAACAAAGAAAGCACAAGAAGCATCCATAGAAGCAAGGAAAGAGGAGAACATTGCAGAGACTAAAACATAACCACCTAAAGATGAACTCAAGAAAGTTAAAAATACTTGTTATGCTTGTAACAAACATGGACACTTGGCAAGATATTGTAAATAAGTAAGACCTTTTAATGGTTATTGTTATTCTTGTAGCAAGTTTGGTCACGGGGCTATTCATTGCAGGACAAATCAAAGAAATTAGTCACAACTGAACCAAAGGAATCAGACTCAATATAATCAGAGAAATCAACATCAAAGAAACTTGCAGAATATTACATGTCAGATATGTAATTACAATGGGCACATAGCTAGACAATGCAGCATGATGAAGAATAACATCAGACCTCCTATCATCTGTCATTCATGTGGAAAAGCTGGACACATCTCAAAGTTTTGCAGGTCAAGAACACAAAGACAAGAAAATCCTAAAAAGTCTCTATTTGAAGAATCAGGAGAAGTTAATTTTGTGCAAGATAAAGTTAATACAGATAAAATTTGGGATGAAGTAAAGAAAGATAATGAAGAGAACAAGGTAGTAGATGCATCCTCAGGGGACGCACCTTCTAGTTCTGGATAGTTGACCCTCATGGTCTTAGGGGTAGCTATTCTAGCTTTGAACCCCTGCGTGGCTCGTATACTCATCTTTGAGTATGCGCCTTTGAACTCATGTTAGTGATAACAAAATAATGTAGTATGCATTCATGCATTGTCTATACTACATTTTGAATAAAGTTTGAAAGTCTCAGTAAAAGCACTTATGGCATAAATGCAGAAAAAATTTATATAAATCGGTGGATTAATTGGTTATTCTCATTTTTTACATCTGAGATCATAAAATTTGCAGAGAACAGTAGCACCAAGCATAAAATCATTCAAAGGTATTAATTTGATCAGTTTGTGAATAGATTGCAAGTTGAAATAGAACCCTAGAAGTTGCATTGTTTCGAATTGTCGTGAAACCCTATTTATCCAAGCAACAAGTAAGTATGGCCACTCTAGTTGTAGTCAACATTACTGAAAGGAAAAGATTTGTGTTTAAGAAGCATCCCTTCAAGTCCATACTAGACGATGTAGAAGGAGAATTTTCTAAGACTTTGCTAGGAGTCATGCATGTAGAAGACATTCACACATACATATACTATAAAAAGGAAACAGTTGGAGATAATAGTATTGCTACTCTCATGGCCTCAATGATGAAACCAGACTATTCATTAAAGGATGAATACGTGCATCTCACTGATAAACCTATCTTTGAGTACTCTAATGTGCACAAGTTTTATGAGCTAGAATGGGTGAAAATCCTATTGATTAGGATACATGATGACCTATATTGGATTGGTGAGGTTCCTGTCCACATCACTACACACCTAATTCATGAAATGACTAGACTTTCCAAAACTGGACCAGTTCTTCCTACTGGTAAGGATGTTAAGAAGTAGGTTGAACAAGCATATTTATCAAGAGGTGATAGATGTAGTATGACAGTTGATCCTATTAAGGAGGATGATATCAAACTACTCACTATGATAATTAGATACAAGTTTTAGTAGGCAAACAGACTGAATAGTGTGTCCACAGCAACAGTTCTAGCAGCAATAAGGATGGTGAGAGATAACACTTAGTACAATCTATGTGAACTATTGCACACATGGCTAATTGAGAACATTTGAGATATTAAGCATGACAAGATCAATATATTCAAGTTTGGCTCATTGATCATCTATCTCTACTTCCACATAGTAGGTAAAGTTGCCAATCTTTACCTAGACGAGTAAACCTACTATGTCCTAAATATCACTCAAGGCCACATCAGAGAGCAGCATGAAGGACTCTATGGACATGGATATCAAAACATTCAGGATCAAGATGTAGAAGAGGTTCAGGATACCTAAGAAGATAGTTGAAAAATACAAAGACACCATATGCTTAATGGTGGAAACTAACTATACTTGCATGGAGGCAGTTGAGCCTAGAACAAAATGGATTCACCCTCTGAGTTATGAAGTTGAAGAACATATTTTGGAAGGTTATGCACAAGTCCTACTATCTGTGCCCAAGGATCCCAATGAACCTAGATGGGGTAATTATAGATAAAAGACAAATCAATTTGACTATGTCTTATACAGTGCTGACAACAAAAGGAAGGCATCAAGGATTACTTCAAATATCCTAAAAGTTCATGGTGTTACACAAGAAGACCTTGATAGAGCGAGGGAAGCTAAGATAGCCAAAGAACTTGAGAAAACTCCAACAGAAGTAAAAGTGGAAAAGTCTGATGATATGCCTAAGAAGAAGAAGAAGAAATCAAATGAAGATACATCTACGCCATTAACCACCATTGATTTAAAATCTTCTCCACCTTTTGTACCCAGCAAGTTAACTAGAAGGAAGAAGCAAGTTCCTACAAGTCATCCATCCTCAAGGACCACAAAGAGCAAGGTAAAGAACACACAAGCCCCTCTTAAGGTAGGATTCAGGCCCAGTGTAATAGTCCTAAAGAATAAAATTGTTAATGAAGGTAGACTAGAATCTATCAAGAATGTCTATGATAAGTATCAAGAGATAGACAAATTAGAAATTCATTCAATGATTATAGCTCATATGATTAAGTTCAAGAAGTTAGTATTGGAACTCAAGACAGTTATACTAGACAAATTATGGAACATACTTGACATATTAAAAAGGCAATCAATTGAAGAGGATATGAGGATAAGAGAAGAAACATTAGATATTCTTCTCCCTATCTGCTCACATCATGAGAAAGCTATACTATTGGACTTAGTTAAACCTTGTAATACCTACCCCTTAGTCTATCTATCTGTGTCAATTTTTTATCTCTTTTAGGAATTTTGAAGTATGTGTGGATTTATTCAGTTGATCTTGAGGATATTTATGTATTACCTTTCAGTATGTTATTGATCCATTATTATTATGGTGTATCTGTTGTATATATGTGATTTGTGGTTATTTAACGATGCTTATGTATATGTTAGGATTTCATTCCAGTTATGGTTTTCTAACAATACTGACCTTAGATTTATATGCACATTGATAATTGTATGTTTTGTGTTTTATTCTGATGTGCTTGGTATGGTATGGGACAGAGTCATAGTTACTTGCTTCAGTGAGATCCACACGATAACCTAGTCTCAACCATTGTTTGCCATATTATATATATGCATGTATGTTCATTTTTTTGATGACAGGTTTGCAGGTATCGGGCTACGTCTTTCCTGAATTGGCAGGAGTGAGTGTGCCCTATCACATTAATCTCAATGGTAAGAGGGGAGATAGTTTTCAGGTCCAAATCCTATCCTAAACCTAATTGTCCTAGTTAGTGGACAAGTATCTATTTGGCTACCTTACCAAATTTGTATAGTTGATAGGAATTCGTGTATCCCTTTCTTAGTGCATGTTTGATTTTTGCTTGTTTTCAATTTCAGGTGCTTAATGTGATTATGTGGGTGTTATAACATGTTATTTATTTAATTGAATATTATTGCAATTAATTATAAAATATAGGGTATTTAATTAATTGAAAATTAAATTAAATACCTATGTTCAAAGTGCAATTATTGAATATTAATGTTTAATTGAATATCTAATTGAAAATTAGAGTAAATATGCTTGTATACTTAATTAAATAATTAAATATTAAGTTGCATGGATTATGGTGCTTTAAATATTTAATTTATTTAAATTAATATTTTATTAATTACATGTGTAAGATTTGGTTGAAAAAGTATTTTCAAACTCAAGAGATCTCAACTTGATTTTAGGAGTCAAAGTTGAGTTGTGCAAGTAATTAGATATTTTAATTATTAATTAAAGAATTACTTTCAATTTTGGGTAGAGTCCTTTTAGGATTTAATTGAATGTGTTGTCATTAGGGATTGCTTGATTAGGGGAAGTTGATCCTCATTAGGGGCATTCTTCTCTCATTTTGAACATAACAGGTTTTTGGGAGCATTTTTGGAGAGCTTTTTGGTGCTTGGTTTTGGAGCACAATTTGGGAATTCTCCTTGCTTGGATTTTTTCATTGTGTATTCCTCATCAGTTATTGAGGTAGGGTCTTTTTTATGTCAATTCTGGCTTTCGGATACCTGTCTTCCATGCATCTGAAAAGTTTAGATCATCTGTTTGGTCATTCCTTGCTTGTTTATTTGGTGTTTTGATGGTTTCAATTGAAAAATATGTTCTTAGATCAATTTTGTGTTTTTATTCAAGCTTGCATGTCAGATTTGTGCTTGTGGGCATAAGGGGTTTCATTTTATAGCATTTAGTGTAAATAGGTATAAGGGTTTCTAGTTTGAAATTGTTGTTGAAATATGGGTTTATGAAAACCTAGATCCTTAATGTTTGAAGAAAAATATATATTAACCTAGTAAGGAGGTGTTGTCAAAATTTCGTTGGAAGAAACCCAGTGGAAAGCCCTCAAACAAGAAAAATCAAATTCTATGTAGTTAGGACTATAGAGGAAATTAAATTCTTGCTTGATAAATTAATAGCTTTGTGTAAAATTATTGAAAAAAAAAAAAATAGTTCCCTGGTAAAACTCTCTTGAAAAAAATCAATTTAGAGTAAAATATAGCTCTCTGTAAAAATACAGAGTCAAAATAAACTAGAAAAAAATTTTACACCAGTCAAATTTTATAAAATAAAAAAAAAGACAAAGTTCATGTGAAATTTTCATTTTTTGGAAATAAATTTTACAGAAAAAATAATTAATTTTCATGTTCAAAAAAAACTTATGTGTTACGTAGTTTTTAAAAGAATTTTTTTTTTTTTTAAAAAAAAATTAATGAAAAGGGGAGTGGGTGGCGGGGGTCACCACACACCCCCCTCCCCCATTGGCACAGGCGAGCTGACCGGCTCGGCAGCTGAGACTTTCAAAGCGGTAGTCAAAGCTGCCGGCACGGCAGTCGGCACCGACTGACAATCAGGTCGTGCCTTCCCTCATATAAGGGAGGCCGACGGGTAATGTGGCCGGGGTGGGGGCCACGGGGATCCCCCCCGTAAATTGTTTTATGCACAGTTTATGTTTAATAAGGTTTTTTTTTATATATGTTCTTTTTTGTTGTATTTAATTTAATTTTTAATTAATTTAAAAACTTAGTTTATTTTAAATTTATTTAATGTTTTTTTTAGTTTTGTTAATATTTTAAAATGAGACTTGGTTAATTAGTTAATTTAATTTAAATTAATTAAAGGCCTTGTTTAAATGCTAAGTTGTAAATAGAATTAGTTTATTATTGCTATAATGTATATATATTATTCTTAATAATATTTTAATCAGAATATTGGATTATTATGTTAGAGTATAATAACCCTTTGATAGAGAATTTTGTTAGGGGATCTATGTTGATAATCGAATGGTTTCCTTAATAAAGATTATTTTGTATAAGGATTATTATTCAAAGGTTAATGGTGTTTCGTGTTAGGAAACTTTATATGTTGTCTCAGAACATTTAGATTTTGCTTAGAACCTATTTATCAATAAAAATCGATTATGAGATGGAAATAGTTCCTAAATGGATATATGCATTTAGATGTTTGGATTTACATAGTTAGGATGTTACTAATTTGTTTATTCCTACGTTAACATTATATTTGATCTTATGCATTCTAAATATGAAATTGTTGTACCATGATGTGCTTTGGGTGTGTGTTTAAATAAATTGGATGTTCTTTTATGCTATCATGTTTTCAGGTTTCTGTTGGGCTAGATGACCCTTAGGACATAAATACAAAGGTTTTGAGATTGTACTTTTTGTATGGTATTATTGTGATGTTAGTTCATGATTTATGATGATGTCATAGTCCTGATTTCTTAGACCCAACCTAATTCAATTATGATGTGTTGTTCGGTCATGTGAGGACACTGTGGATGTTTTAGGGTTATTGAGAACCTATGTGCACCTGGATGTATAGGATGCAATTTGAATTGTGATTTATCCTTTATGATGCTTTTTGTGAACCTAGGGTACATTACCTAGTTGTATGATAGGAGGTAGTGATTCTTATTACCATTGAGATTCTAACAGATTCTTCTCCATGCTTGGATGTTCCTTGTTGCAGTTTCATCTTCCAGTCTTTGGGAGACTTGATCAGTTACTTGAGTTGTTTATTGTACCATATGTATATATTGGTTATCATCCTTCGGAGGATGCATTGTATTGTTATTATGTATTATTACATACCCTACGACTTGTGCAGTGGATGTTGATTAGGTAGTATACCTTATGATATCAAATGTATATGTAATCTTTCATTACAAGATGTATGTTATAGGTTCAGATTATGTACCTTTATGTTAGTTCTTTATATTTGTTAATCGTAGATTATTATGTTTAAGTAATTCTATGTCAAGGAACCCTCAAGATATGTTGTTGATGTATGAGTTGTATTTCATGTATGTAATGTACTTCATTGTATTGCTTCTACATTGTTATCACTATTGTTTGTAAATATTTTAAAAAAAAGAATTATTCTATGAACTTAGTGTCATGTTTGGGTTATGTTCTCCTGGGTTCCCTAGCGGGGAATTACACTTGGTATCAGAGAACACGTTTCTACACTGGGAGCTCTGGGAAATTTTTGTGCCCATTATATGGTTAGTAGTGCATGTTAGCACTCATCTCCTTGTGTCTTTAGAGACATTGTTCATGATCTCTTATTATTATGTGCGGTCCTTCCCACTTGATTCGGGGGATGATGTTTAGTCTTGGTTTCTATAGGTGGATACCTACTGAGGCTTGAATTGTACTAGGATCTGTGATTGAAACTCTAGGGTCTCTAGTCTTATCGATGCTCGTGAAGTTCGTAATCATCTATAGGAGTGTTTTGTTAGTGAGCAGATGGCTTTCTTCTTTCAGTCTTGTGTGGTTGGTATGTATGAAGACTTGGTGATGGTCATTTGACTACCTCATCTGTTAGAGCATGATATTTGACGTATGTTTGGATGTGATATGCTGTACTAAATGAGTTCTAGTTTGAAGAACTCCTTGTTGCGTGATTCCCTTCCCTTGAATAATTTGTGGTTCTTGAGTGACCTATTTCTTAGCCTCTTGAGTGTGATGTTAATGATTGTCTATGATTAGACTTGCATGTTGTATTGAATTGACTTTGTTTGAATTATATGAACTATATTGTGTGAGTGTTGTAATAAGCTCTGATGGAATATGATTGATTATGAAAATTGTAAAGTAAATTCTTGTTTGTTCAATACATTGTGCATTGTTTAGATATATATATCATTCTTTAGGGGTGCATTAACAAATTTGGAATTGTACCTTATTGTTATAGATCAATTTGGGTAAAGGACCTAAGTCCCCAAGTAAAATGTGCATTGCATCCTTAGTAGAACTCTTGTAACTTTTAACCTATTCGTAGCATTTTGCAAAGGGTTGATTAAATATTAATGTTAGTAACATAGTAGAATGCATAATTGCATGAAGTTGCATAAGGATGATGTTAGAAGTATAACAATTGTCTTCCTTGATTGATTGTGTGCATACTCTAACGCATCTAATGTGAAAGATCTTGGATGTCGTGAAGTGACTACTCCCTTGAGTGTGGCTACTCCTAGTCACCTTGTTATGTGAAATGTTTTTATATTGGTTATTCATTTTGGTTGATTCATATCTTGTTGTGTTCTATGTGGTCAACCTTAATTTCTTTTGAATTTTATTATAACTAGATTAGTCACCCAAATCCCTTTCCTTGTCTAGTTGTGGCATTAGTCACATTTGATTTATTGTTGGAATTGTATACATTTTTTATTTAATGTTGAACTTTGGAAGTTCTCCCACTTGGG